>SJXQ01003676.1:202124-305585 GCA_006408695.1 Aepyceros melampus | reverse complement strand
TGCAGTCCATTGGGTCGCTAAGAGTCGGACACGACTGAGCGACTTCACTTTTACTTCTCACTTTCATGCATTGGAGAAGGAAATGGCAACCCACTCCAGTGTTCTTGCCTGGAGAATCTCAGGGACGGGGGAGCCTGTGGGCTACCGTCTATGGGGTCGCACAGAGTCGGACACGACTGAAGCGATTTAGCAGCAGCAGCAGCAGCAGCAGCATATACATATTAGAAATTTAAATAAAAAATGAACACAGCCCAAAATGCAAATACTAAAGAACTACCCTAACATCTTGCCAAATGTTTTGTTGAGCCAATGTAAGTAACTGGTATCTTCTTTTTTATATTTAAAACTAAAGAGATATAAGACAAAAAAAAAAGGAATATGGATGACAAGTATTAGCAGAGTGCAGATAAGATGTGGAAGGAATAATTAAGATATTGTAAAAGTAAAGGAAACATTTGAAAGGATGGATATATGGAAATGAAAGCATAATAAAAGAAATATTAAAAAAAACATTGAAATGGAAGAGTAATAAAGAGCAAAGTAAAAAGAAATATTGAAAAACAAGTGTATGTACCTGAAAAGTTGATCCAACATCCATACAGTTATTTCCCAAAGAAGAAAATATTAAATGAAAGAGAACAAATACTTATATATATTATACCAGAATTTTTTTAAAAATTTAAAACAAACTTTAGAAACATTTGAAGGGCAAGTGCTTTACAGTGAAAATCAGTTTAGAATGACATACACAAAGAAATAAACTCAAAATCATTGGCTTTTATTGCAAAGAATCCATTTGCAATAGGCAGAAATACAGCATTATTCATTAAAAAGATGTCCATATTTCTCTAGTTGTTAAGGAGATTGCCAGTCTTGCCTTGTTGTCTCAAGTGCCAAATTTTAAAGATTTTTCATTTATAATTATTAGTGTTACTATTAGTATTATTACTAAGTGTTGCTTTAAAATAGATGTAGGTTATATGAAGTGAAAGTCGCTCAGTCTTGTCTGGCTCTTTGAAACTCAATGGACTATACAGTCCATGGAATTCTCCAGGCCAGAACACTGGTGTGGGTAGCCGTTCCCTTCTCCAGTGGATCTTCCTAACCTAGGAATCTAACTGGGGTATCCTGCATGGCAGGTGGATTCTTTACTAACTGACTATTAAAGAAGTTATCAGTTACATAAACCTCCATTTTTATTCCCAGTTTCTATTATTGTCTTCTCAATAGTGTATGAAATGTAGATGTAATGAGCAGGAAGTTCTCAGTTTATCACGTGATTAACATGGGAAGAACAACTGGAATAACCCATTTCTCTAACTTTTCAGATACATCATAACAGACATCTCCCTCAGCCCTTCATGCGTAGATCTCACTGGTGACACAAAATACACTCAAATAGGGACCACAAAGTCCTTCCAGGCCATGAAAAATTTAACAAAAGTATTATTTTCTTTTCTGTCCATTTGGTGTGACAGTTACCTATTTTAGGTGTGTGTCTTTATTTTCTTATTTTCTTGTTTGCTCACTCTTTCATTTTGCAATCTGCAGTTTGTTACTAGTGAGTTTATCAAGAGAAAAGTATATTTATTCCAAAACAAAGAACTGAATTTCCATTGCTCAACAAAGTTGTTGGTCATTGTGTAACTTGGAGCAATATGTCTGCCAGTACTAGTCTGTATTGGGCTTCCCATGGAGCACTACCGATGAAGAACCTGCCTGACAATGCTGGGACTTAAGAGACTTGAGTTCAATTCCTGAGTTGGAAAACCCTCTGTGAAAGGATATAGCAACCCACTCTAGTACTGTTGCCTGGAGAATCCCACAGATAGAGGAGCTTGGTGGGTTACAGTCCCCAGCATCACACAGAACTGGACAGGACTTGAGTGATTTAGGAAAAATGCACGCATTTACCTATAATACCAATATTTGCTGTTAAATTCCATAGTGAGTGAGATTACTAATCTCATGAAAGTCAGAAGACATAGATCCATCAACATTTAGTTAAAAAGACAGTAGTTATTTTGAAAGAGTGTACCAGAAGATAATGATATATTGAGGATGTATTGGGGAGGTTACGGAGCTTAGTGCCCATTCAGTTCAGTTCAGTTCAGTTCAGTCACTCAGTCATGTCCGACCCTTTAGGACCCAGTGGACTGCAGCATGCCAGGCCTCCCTGACATCATCAACTTCTGCAGTCTACTCAAAGTCATGTTCATTGAGTCAGTGATGCCATCCAGCATCTCATTCTCTGTCATCCACTTTTCCTCCTGCCCTCAATCTTTCCCAGCATCAGGGTCTTTTCAAATGAGTCAGTTCTTCACATCAGGTGGCCAAAATGTTGGAGATTCAGCTTCAATATCAGTCCTTCCAATGAATATTCAGAGCTGATTTCATTTAGGGTGGACTGGTTGGCTTTCTCAGCTGTCCAAGGGACTCTCATGAGTCTTCTCCAACACCACAGTTCAAAGGCACCAATTCTTTGGCACTCAGCTTTCTTTATAGTCCAACTCTCATATCCATACATGGCTACTGGAAAAACCAGAGCCTTAACTAGACTGACATTTGTTGGCAAAGTGAAGTCTCTGCTTTTTAATATGCTGTCTAGGTTGCTCATAACTTTCCTTCCAAGGAGTAAGGGTCTTTTAATTTCATGGCTGCAATCAACATCTGCAGTGATTTTGAAGTTCCCCCCCCTCCCCCGCCCAATAGTCTGTCACTGTTTCCACTGTTTCCCCATCTATTTCCCATGAAGTGATGGGACCAGATGCCATGATCTTCATTTTCTGAATGCTGAGCTTTAAGCCAACTTTTCACTCTCCTCTCTCACTTTCATCAAAAGGCTCTAGATCTTCTTCACTTTCTGCCCTAAGGATAATGCCATCTGCATATCTGAGGTTATTGATATTTCTCCCAGCAATCTTGATACCAGCTTATGCTTCTTCCAGTCCAGCGTTTCTCATGATGTACTCTGCATATAAGTTAAATAAGCAGGGTGACAATATACAGCCTTGATTTACTCCTTTTCCTATTTGAATCCAGTCTGTTGTCTATGTCCAGTTCTAACTGTTGCTTCCTGACCTGCATATAGGTTTCTCAACAGGTAGGTCAGGTGGTCTGCTATTCCCACCTCTTGAAGAATTTTCCACAGTTCATTGTGAATCACACAGTCAAAGGCTTTCACTTAGTCAATAAAGCAGAAAAGGTGTTTTTCTTGAAGTCTCTTGCTTTTTCAATGATCCAATGGATGTTGGCAATTTCATCCCTGGTTCCTCTGCCTTTTCTAAAACCAGCTTGAACATCTGAAAGTTTACAGTTCACATATTGCTGAATCCTGGCTTGGAAAATTTTGAGCATTACTTTGCTAGCATGTGAAATGAGTGCAATTTGAGCATTCTTTGGCATTGCGTTTCTTTGGGATTGAAATGAAATCTGACCTTTTCCAGTCCTGTGGCTACTGCTGAGTTTTCCAAATTTGCTGGCATATTGAGTACAGCACTTTCACAGCATCATCTTTCAGGATTTGATATAGCTCAACTGGAATTCCATCAGGCCCACTAATTTTGTTCATAGTGATGCTTTCTAAGGCCCACTTGACTTTACATTCCAGGATGTCTGACTCTAGGTGAGTGATCACACCTTCATGTTTATCTTGGTCGTGAAGATCTTTTTTGTACAGTTCTTCTGTGTATTCTTGTAACCTCTTACTATCTTTTGCTTCTGTTACATCCATATCATTTCTATCCTTTATCTAGCCCATCTTTGCATGACATTTTCCCTTGGTATCTCTAATTTTCTTGAAGAGATATCTAGACTTTCCCATTCTGTTGTTTTCCTCTATTTCTTTGAATTGATCCCTGAGGAAGGCTTTCTTATCTCTCCTTGCTATTCTTTGAAACTTTGCATTCAGATGCTTATATCTTTCCTTTTCTCCTTTGCTTTTCACTTCTCTTCTTTTCACAGCTATTTGTAAGGACTCCTCAGACAGCCATTTTGTTTTTTTTTTGCATTTCTTTTCCATAGGGATGGTCTTGATCCTTGTCTCTCATACAATGTCACAAACCTCTGTCCATAGTTCATCAGGCACTCTATAAGATCTAGTCCCTTAAATCTATTTCTCACTTCCACTGATTTAGGTCATATCTGAATGATCTAGTGGTTTCCCTACTTTCTTCAATTTAAGTCTGAATTTGGCAATAAGAAATTTTTGATCTGAGCCACAGTCTGTCCTGGTCTTGTTTTTGCTGACTGTATAGAGTTTTCCATCTTTGGCTGCAAAGAATATAATCAGTCTGATTTTGGTGTTGAGCATCTGGTGAGGTCCACGTGTAGAGTCTTCTCTTGTGTTGTTGGAAGAGAGTGTTTGCTATGACCAGTGTGTTCTCTTGGCAGAACTCTATTAGCCTTTGGCCTGATTCGTTCCGTACTTCAAGGCCAAGTTTGCCTGTTACTCCAGGTGTTTCTTGACTTCCTACATTTGCATTCCAGTCCCCTATAATGAAAAGGACATCTTTTTTGGGTAGTAGTTCTAAAAGATCTTGTAGGTCTTCATAGAACTGTTCAACTTCAGCTTCCTCAGCATTACTGATTGGGGCATAAACTTTGATTACTGTGATATTGAATGGTTTGCCTTGGAAACGAACAGAGATCATTCTGTCATTTTTGAGATTGCATCCAAGTATTGCATTTCAGACTCTTTTGTTGACTATGATGACTACTCCATTTCTTCTAAGGGATTCCTGCCCGCAGTAGTAGATATAATGGTCATCTGAGTTAAATTCACCCATTCCAGTCCATTTTAGTTCGCTAATTCCTAGAATTTTGACCTTGACTCTTGGCATCTCCTGTTTGACCATTTCTAATTTGCCTTGATTCATGGATTTAACATTACAGGTTCCTATGCAATATTGCTCTTTATCCTATTGGACCTTGGTTCTATCACCAGTCACATCCACAACTGGGTATTGTTTTTGCTTTGGCTCTATCCCTTCATTCTTTCTGCAGTTATTTCTCCACACTTACCTTATGGCCATATCTTATATTGGGTACTTATCTTAATGTTACTTAATCTTTATTTCTACTAACAAACATTAAAGAAATAAACAATGAGAATAATTTTAATAGTTACCTTATAACACTGAGTGATATATTGCCTCAAGCAATATTTGACTTAACACAGAAACAAGTTGATTTCATGGAAACTAAAACACATATCTGGAGAAGGCAATGGCAACCCACTCCTGTACTTTGCCTGGAAAATCCCATGGTTGGAGGTGCCTGGTAGGCTGTAGTCCATGGGGTCGCTAAGAGTTGGACAGAACTGAGCGGTTTCACTTTCACTTTTCACTTTCATGCATTGGAGAAAGAAATGGCAACCCAGTCCAGTGTTCTTGCCTGGAGAATCCCAGGGACAGGGGAGCCTGGTGGGCTGTCATCTCTGGGATCGCACAGTGTCAGACACGACTGAAGTGACTTAGCAGAGCAGAGCAGAAAACACATATCAGCCAACAAAAAAAAAATGTCTATTGAACACATTTTCCTTCTAAGGTGATTAAAAATTAATTGTTGTGTTTATGGATTGACCATGATCGTTGACAAATTCTTCTGTGAAATCTGTGGAAGAAATTGAGTACTTAACAATCTTTATCATTTTCTGAAGCTTGATAAGAGGTAAGATTTTTTTTATGATTTTCTGTAACTTTTTCTGTCAAAATTTGTGCAAAAGTTAAATTTTAATCATAAAAAAACTGTAGAAAACTAATGAACACGGTTAGAGATAATTTTACCAGTTTACAATAGAATTATTAAAAAAAACTGTAAAATGTAGTCTACCTGTCAAACATTTTAGTGAAAAAATTTGAATTATCTTTGTCATAAAAATCATCTGTTCAGGAATTAAAGAAATGCTTAGTCAACATTTTGGAGGGATTATTATGACTTCAAATGATGAGAAATGTAGTTTCTTTAGTTTATTTTTATTTAATTGAATAAATTGCTAGCTTTTTGTTCTAAACTAAGCTCAAGAATCCATATTCAAATTAAATAGAGATACAGTGTGTAAGTTCTGTGTAAAACTGGAATTAATAAATTATGTATGTATATTCTTTCTAAGTAATTTATTATATATATTCAAAAGACAATGAAACATATTATGTTCAATATTATATTTCTAAATTGGTACAGTGTAATCTTCTGGGGTTGGTTTGAAAACATATTAACTAGTGCCATATTTTCTCTTACAGTTTGTAATTTTGAATAATTTGTATGCTAAATTTGAAAGACAAATTATCAGAGCATGTATTAAATATATAGTCATTACTGGTATCTAAGTTTATATTGTCTCTGTGTTTCCAACCACCAAAATTAATACTATTTTTGGAAAATGTTATTTATTAACACAGACATTTTTTTCTTTAAATTGCTACAGAATTTTGATGGTGGCCTCATATAATTTGGTATGATATATATGAATAATTAATCAAATATTTTTCCTTCATAATATTTGCATTGTATATCCATTTGTTTCTGTCTTTTTTTTTTTTTCTATTCAAAGTTTACTTCAGGTAGTTTTTAACCCAATAGACATAGGATTAAGGAAGTTCACAACTTGATAGCATGGTATGTTTTCTGAATTAGTCCTATGATTTTTTGTGCAGGAATTTGTGTGTGCAAATACCTTGATTAGATTCACATTCTCAGGCTAAGTTCTGAAAATTTATCATTGAAGAAGTAAATTTACATTTAAATGTACTGCTGCTACAGCTACAAGTTAAATTCCAATTTAGTCCTGTCAACAAAAATTAAGCTTATATATACAACAATCTAATGTGATAGAGTGACAATCATGCATGATGTATATGACTTTGAATCTGATGTTAGTTAATGCTCTCTGAATAGGCAGATAATTATAAGCTACAAACTGAAGGCTTAGGAACTTGAATGATATTATATAAAAAGTTCTAAATTGAGTTTTCCAAGTTTATGATGAAAAGCTTCATTTGATTAGTTTGTGAATAAAGTGAAGAGAAAAGAAATAATCGGGAAGTAAAAAGTAAAAGGAGGGATGGTGTAAGATGTAACTGAATTACAAGATTTCAGATAAATATTCCAGGTAAGTGGTATATTCTCTGTTCATGAAGTATTACAAATTATTTTAAAAGGTATGCTTTTGCTTGGGTTTCTATATCATCAAACATTTCAAAAAGGGAAAACCTTCAAATTCTTATTTGCAAAATTGATGAATGTTCAATAAAAAGTGTATTCAACAGAGCATTCTTGTCTGTACTTTGCAAGAAGAAAAGATTATTAAAGTAATTAAACAATTGCATTTAAAATATTTCCCAAATAGTTACTCAAAAGCAGGTCTTTAAAGTGACTGATCACTTGACAGAAATGGCTTTGTTAACTCTTTAGTCGACAGATTATTTGTGCTGTGCTAGTTGTGTCTGACTTTTTTAGTTATCCCATGGTTGGTAGCCTTCACAGGGCTATGGAGATTCTCCAGGCAGGAATACAGGAGTGGGTTGCCATGTGCTCCTCCAGGGGATCTTCCCAACCCAGGGATTACACCCAGGTCTCCCACCTTCAAGCAGGTTCTTTACCATTTGAGCCACCAGGGAAGCTCAGTGAATTATTTATTCTAAGAATAAAAGAAGCCAAATGTCACATAACAAAAACATCAATGATACTAAAAGAAATTACCAAAAGAGTTTTTGAAACTTGGGCTAAATTCATACAATATATTTTAGTAGCTGTGCCTTTACTTAATTCCATAGCTGTGTTTAGAATTTGTGCAAGTTTGTTGGTTATTACTGGTTTTATTTTCTGAATCAAGTGCTTATGTTCTTGTGATTTAAAATATGTTAGAGGAAATGAGACCAGCTTGGGAAAGACTGATAACTATCGTAGGGTCAATGAAAACATTCAGGCTTAAAATAATATTTTTTTTTCGGTATAAAGACTATGATTATCCAAGTGAAGGGTCAGAGGACTTGGCTAAAGGAGGTATGAAGGATGTTAAATTGGAAAAGTGAATTAAAGAGAGAAATAAATAATGCCAAGAGTTTAGGAGAGGGCTTGTGAATATCCTTAGTTCTTAAATCTACACAGGGCTTCATACAGACTCAGCTGTGTAGGATGTGAACTATATATGGAAGTTAACGTGAATCTTCTTTTAAAATTATAAAGATGGAATGTACTTATAAATTTCTATGACTGGGATGCAAATTCTGCCTCTAACTTCAGCACTCAGTACACAATTCAACTGATATCTGGTTATAAGAATACTTCAGTGTTCACAGTTATTTTAGTTGATATTCTCATTTGCCTTTGTGATTCTCATTCTCTTTTATATTATTTAAAACATATTTCACTGTATTAATAAAAGCTTTTGTTTCTTGGTACATGTGACACTTTTAAAAATATATAATTTTGTGTCTGGGAGGATTCTTTTTCTTTCCATTCTATTTTCAAACATGGAGAAAACCTATTTCAACCTATACATTTATTAAATCAAGCTTATTTGTAGATTTGAAGATAAAAATGTTTTTAAACAGGCAAAATATTTTGTCTACATAAATGCAAATATTTTAACATATTTTTGAGACTATATTCAAAACGTTGGAGAATACAAAGAAAAAGCTTATAACTAGTTAGAAAATGAAGACTTCAGCCCCCAAAAGCTGTCACTGTAGGTTCTATGGAGAGAGCAGTGGAATGCAGCTGGGACTCTGCTGTCTATGGTGAGCAGCAGAATGGAGACTTTGGAGATAGTCCTCTGGCAAGAAGGGGCATTCCTAGAAAACAGAGGATGAGTAAGAAATTTTAAAATTTCAAAACATATTATCAGTAAATAGTGGGGAAAATCATTCAGACTTTGACATAATGTTAGAAAATTACAATTTGTAAAAGTACTGCATGCTAACTGTGCAACTGAAGCTCTAGAAAATTATAACTTGAATAGTACAAGAGTTAGGTGTTCATGTCTGAACAAAGCAGAAATGAAATTTTAAAAACAGGATAAATGAGATAGCAAAAATGCTATATGGGAATAAAATACACTGTCTGAATAAAGTACACTATGAAGGTTGAGGAAAATTCTCAGAAAATAAAGCCCTCCTGAAATAAACAGATAAAACATGGAGATGGAAATAGGCAAAGTATAATATAGAAGAAGGATAAGAATGAGTTACTTGAGTACTTGTACTGAGTATTCATCAATCAAAAGAAGCATAACTACAATTAATGTATAATGGAAATTATCTGAGAAAAATGAAACCCAGTAAATGTAAATTGAAAATCTTAACTATTAGCTAGGAAAAATTCATATTTTTATTTGGGCAAAAATCAAACCAAATAAACTCTAGAATAAACACACTTAATAAAGACCAAAAAGAAAATATTAACTATTTCTACAAAACTCATAAAGTAAAACAACAAATGTATATGAGAAGCTAAATTTATCTCTATAAAACTAATTTCCTGAAAACAATAGGATTATAAAATAAAGTATCTTTAAAAAAGTAACTACACACATTCTAATTCGTATTAAATGTGAAAAAAAAAAATCCTCGAAACATTAATAGCACATACCTGACTAGTACAGTTTTTCTCCAAAATGTTACTAAAGCATATGTGCATTAGTGTAATAGACTTTATTCATTCCCTATACTACCTTTTGTAATGTGACTTGCTATTCCTGTCAACAAGAGACTGAGCACAGAGTGACAAAAGGTTAACCTATTTGTAGCAGAAATGCACTGTGACTATGAGAAGCAAACATGCTCTAATCACATTCTCCATGTAGTAATAGCTAACTCATTCTAATGTATCATCTCTAAAAAAAATGTTAAAATAGTAAGCTTATTGTTTTTATCAAGCTGTTTGAGTCCATATTAAAATAAAACTTTATTTTTATTATATTTGATAATCTTGAAAGTCACATTATTTTATATAGATCAACATGAATATATTGATGTATAAACTGAGACTCGAGTCTCTTAGAATAGTGTAACTATCATTTTTTGATTGTTATATAGTTTGAATAAGCAAATTCTTTTGACAATCCATCTAGATCGAGCTCTTATTATATACTGATAAACCAATCTTGTGCACATCTCTGATTACTTTCTATGGATTTATTTCTAAATAAGTAATTTCCAAATTGAAGAGGAAGAATTTAATAGTCTTCTTAAATCACAAACTTAGAAACAAATGTTATATAATATTGATGAAAGCAGTAATCTTTTATTTGGTTCTTAAATAAATTACAAAATCTAATGTTCTTTTAATAAATTTTATGCTGAATATTGATTTAAAATGGCTATGAAATAGTATGTTAATGACTAAAGATCATTACACTGATCAAATGATATTAAAAAACAAAAAAACAAAAAAACCTCAGTGCTGTTCTTAAGTGTCCTAATAAAAAGAAAACTTTTAAAAGACTTGAAATGGAAGTCTTTTAAAAATGTTAGTAGTTTGGGGTTTTGGCTTATAAATTTTTTCTGTATATTTAAATATTCTCATAGTTCCCACAGTTTCAACAGCTGACTTTTATTAACATTGTTTTCTGAAATAAATGTCTAAACTAGTTGTAATGAATATTAGTGATATTATTAGTGATCCTCAAATTTCTAGAATAAAAAGTCTTTCAAATTAACCACTTTTGTAGATTTCATCGTGACCTGATGTACTTAGCTTGACTTCAGGGAAACAAGGAAGATAGCATGCAGATATTAAATACCTAGAATGAATAAAGAATCTGAAATTATTTAAAGTTGTGTCTCATATATTAAAGTGTGATAAAAATTAAAACAAGAAACTTTTTTTCAGAGATACAGAGATAAAATAATTTATCTGGAGCAGTACTGCTTCCCTGGTAGCTCAGCTGGTAAAGACTCTGCCTGCAATGGAGGAGGCCCGGGTTTCATGCCTGGGTCAGGAAGATCCCCTGGAGAAGAGATTGGCTACACACTCCAGTATTCTTGCCTGGAGAATCCCAAGGAAAGAGGAACCTGGTAGTCTTCAGTTCATGGGATTGCAGGGTTGGAAATGACTGAGTGACTCACAATTTTCACCCTAGTGAAAACTCAGTTTTAATGGTGAGATGAATATTCAGACAGAACTTCACAAACTGGCATCTATTCTTCAAAGATGCTGGCATCTTTGCATTTGGAGCTCTTAATATCAGCCAAAAAACAATTTCTTTAAATATATGACATCTTTTGGTCACAAAATTCCTGACACGAACTTCTTAAGTGACATTTGAGTTTTTACTTGAACAAAGAAATGATGAGTGGCTTGTTGGTACTAATGCAACATGCATATATCAGAAACTCACTTTGCCTCCCTTAATCTAGGGAACTTCCTGATAGCTCATTGGTAAAGAATCTGCCTGTAGGGTAAGAGATCCGGGTGCAGTTCCTAGGTCGGGAAGATCCCCTGGAGAAGGAAATGGCAACCCATATCCAGTATCCTTGCCTGGAAAATCCCATGGACTGAGCAGCCTGGTGGGCTGCAGTCCATGGGGACGCAAGAGTTAGACACGACACAGTGACTAAACCACCATGTAAGGCATTGTAGTGTCCCTTTCTATTGTGGCTGTTCTCCTGGGTTCCCTTACCCTACTGCTCTCCACCCGGGTGCCCTTTCCCAATAAAATCTCTTGCTTTGTCAGCACATGTGTCTCCTTGGACAATTCATTTCCGAGTGTTAGACAAGAGCCCAGTTTCCGGCCCTGGAAGGGGTCCGCCTTCCTGCAACAAATGGCGACTCTGGTGGGGACTCTTTTCGCTGAGACTGATATCCTGACCACTTGCCTGCCAATGGACCAGACCCAGCGGCTGCAACTTGGACACTTTTGTCCCTGGTCTCCTCCTGACACGGAAAACTGGCCAGAGTGCCCTGACTGGTAAGGAACAAGAGACTTTACTGACCTCTCTCCCCTTCCCTCTCTCTTTCCTCTCCTTAACTCTTCCCATCCTTCCCTGTTTTTCTAGTCCCCCGGTCCTGGACTCATGAATCTGGTCGAAGGGCCTTCAGCCTGAGCTGAGAATTGGAGACTGATCACCTCCTCTTGGCAGAGAACTTGAATTCTGGTTCTGGCCTGGTCTGATTTCTGGTAGGGTCCCATAACACCTGGATATCTGAAGGTGGCAGGAGACATCTGTAAGGCCAACCCTTTGCCTCCCTCTCCCACCTCCTCCTCCTTCTTTCAACCTGGCTTCCTTTCCTCCCTTGAAATCTTAGATGTTAGTACTTGGATCTGAAGTTCTGTGTCTCTATAGGAGGTTTACTGAGAGACTGTGTTCTTGTATTTAAGGGCTTCCCTGGTGGTGCAGAGGTTAAAGCGTCTGCCTGCAATGTGGGAGACCTGGGTTTGATCCCTTTGTCAGGAAGATCCCTGGAGAAGAAAATGGCAAACCACTCCAGTATTCTTGCCTGGAGAATCCCATGGACAGAGGAGCTTGGTGGGCTACAGTCCACGGGTCGCAAAGAGGGGGACACGACTGAGCGACTTCACTTTCACTTTCTATTGTGGAATTACAATAACAGACATTTAATTTAATCAAATGCTCAGTTACTTTTCTATATGGATTAACTCACTTTGATTATGCCAGTTACCCCTAGAGAAGCCAGTCTTCTGGAAAAGTATATTAAAACACAAAACAAAAACTAGTTACTTATTTATCAGGTGTCCATGCTAAGTTCACAATACTTTTAACTGAAATTATTTTTTTGCAATGACCATGTCCCTGGCATCAAAGGCTTAAGTAACAAGTAACAGTGATTGAGTGACAGAAGCAGAAATTGGACACAGAGCAACTAAAGCACTAACATAAGTTTCAGCTAAAGAGTTTAAGTGTTCAAGTTGAATTACTTGTAACATGACTTACAGCAGAAGGATAAATTCTACCTGCATTTTCACAGAAAGCAAGAATGGTAATGTATAACCTGATTTAGAAAGAGGCTGAAGAACTTATGAAAATCAAGCAAGCACAATAAATTGAGGGAGTTAACCAGAAAGGAGATATCACATCTAGATTATGAAATATTATTTACATTTGAAAAATAAATAAAAGGAGAATAATGAAGAGAAATTTACCAAAATTAGAAAACATGGAAAAACATATCTTTGATTATTTTTCAACCAGGATGGGCATCTTATTACAGTCACCTTTGCAAACTCTTCCTTTCTTCTCATCTAAAGAAATTTAGACAACTCTTTCTCTCCCCCTTCCTTTACTGCCAGTCATACTGTTTCACTTGCACTTAACAAAGGATATTAGTATAACTCAAATATGATTAGCAAGTAAATATTAACATTTATTACTTAAATGGTAAAATATGAACATAAACTCTGACATATAATAATAGATGTTAAACAGGAAAAAATTCTTAAAGTATTTCATTTCCAATCTGATTTGTATCAAAATATAATTTTCATAGCATACCAGTATGTATATACAGGGGTCATTTCTGTTTCTACACATGAAAAGCATATAAAATATTTTCAAGTTAGGAAATAATATATAAAATACATTAGCAAATAATGCTAGTACCAACACAAAGAAATAGCCATGCTTTGACTTAAATTACTGGTATTTTTCATAATGACTGGTTACTTACTTATTTTCCCTTTCACACAGCTCACCCTATCAACATTGTAAACAGCTTCCCTGACTGTACAACAAACAAATTATACTTTTTAATGCCTTCATCTTATGGGCATAATTAGTAGAAGTTTCTGTCCTCATCATTATCCCTACCATGTCTATTTTTCCTTAAAAGCATATCATACAAAGATCATATGCCTTTAAGATTTTTTCTTTCACTATTTTCATAGACTGAATCATATCTCGTTCAGTTGTATATGTCAAAGTCTTAGCTCCCAAAGTGACTGTGTTTGGATATAGGGCTTTTAAGGAGGTTAAAACTAAAGTTAAAGTTAAATTAAGTCATGAGAATAGGACCCTAATTTAATAGGACTGGTATCCTTACAAGAAGAAGAGACAATGGAGATCTCTTTCTCTCCCTATTCTGAAACGGAGGAAAGGCCATGTAAAGACAAAGTGAGAAGGCTGTCATTTGCAAGATAGAAAGGTCATACTAGAACCATCCCTGCTGGCATGAACTTGAACTTTGAGACTCTAGGAATGATAGTTGTGAATTCACCTAATGTTAATTTTCTATTCTTATAATTTGAAAGAAAACAAAATTTCATTAAATTCAATAAATTATTTATATCTTTTCATGTGTTAGGACAATGCATATAGTTCAATACTTTAAGTATGGTTAAACTTAATACTGAAGAATTATAAATATTGCAGAGTTATCAACATAGCATGATATTTTCAGAACATTTAAATGTATTACATATATTTTTGTTCACCAAGATACTTAGTTCAGGGTTTTTAGGAGGGGTTATATTTTTCTTCCATTTTCTTTGAAATTAATGTTTTCTTACACTTTTCTCATGTATTAACTCTCAGACATTATTGAGAAAGCCCAACTGTGTAAACTTGACAGTATGTTTTATGTAGTGGTGTTCTCCAAAGTGATTGTCTCATGTAGTTCACACAGTAGGTGCTCAAGAACTATTGATCAAACGAGGAAAATTTGGAATCTATAAATTATGTACAAATTTATTTCATGCTTCCCACTTGAATGGAACAGATTAGGATATTTTTCAAACAAGGCAGGTCAATTCCTTTTGTTCATTTGTAATTTTGTTGAAGTTAATAGACACCATAAGTCACTCTATGGGAGTAAGTAACTCAGTTGAGAAGATGTCTTAACTCTTTTCATACACAATGAAACCATTTGTGTTTTGGAGATTGAGTTACTACCACAAGTTGCTTAGGCACTGGTGGTCATAGGATTTATTAAGGAAGTTTAGGACACTGAACTGACACTTTAATAAACAATATTTCATGTTAATATACAGCATAAGAGAACATGAAAGATTCAGTATTATACCAATAAACCAGCATTTTTTAAGCCAAATTTGTCCATTTTAAAAGAATTTTTGTGTCAAAACATGATTTTCTCACACTACTTTTTAGAGTATATGAGTAGCTTTAAAAACAAAGCAGAGATGTACAAAATGTTCTTTATGTATTGCTCAAGAAAAATATGGCCTCCTAATGAAGTAAGACAGAAACCCAAGATATGATAAATGAAACCTAACTCCTGCAACACACACACAGGACTCTGTTTCAGAGCAGATAAGATATGACAGAATTTTTTTTTTTTTTAATGAGGGCACATAAGGTAAAAATTTACTCTTCAGTTTCTAAAACCCTGCATTTTACTTTCTTAAGAAAATTTTATTGCATGTAGAATACACAGACTCAGTGAAGGTGAAGTATACACACATCATATTATATCTCCCTAAGTAGGCAAAAGGAAAGAAAATTCTACAATTTGTTTTTATGTAATGACATGCAATAATGCTATATTCTTAGCTTGTAAACTAAAATCAATAAGAACATATGGACATTATCACTCAAGAGCTAATGTCAATTTAAAGTTAATACAAAAACATCTATTGATATTTTAATCCCACTTAATGGCAACACACTTTTTTCTTAAATTTTAGAAATACAGTTCCACATGGCTTTCTTTTTCATTTGTTTTCACTCTCTAACTTGTTCTCTTCTTCCCTCCCTCTCTTCCTCCATGTTGCACATTTTAGGAGTCAAAATAGAAACGTCAGTATTTTACCATGTCTCTCACTATGTGCTCAAATTGTAGAAAGATAGTATAAATGCAATTAGGGATTTCCTCATATATAAAATTAAAAATTTCATAGAGACCCAATTCTATGACATTCTTTCAGCATCTCCCTATGTACATTTTACTTCTTATTTATTACAGATTCCTTGATTTGTCAGCTTAATAATTTTACTACAACTAACTTTACCCCCCTTAATTTCCTTTTCTTTTGTTACATTTCCTTGTAAATCACCCACTCAGGATGTATCCAACTATTTTTGTTCTCCATATATACATAACAGGGAGCTGTAAAAATGTATAATTTAATTAAGATTCTTGATAAACTGTTATGTGTTAAGTACCTTTCAAGGTTCTTGGGAGACACAAAATAACAAAAGAGACAAATATCCCTGATTATATTCTAATGAAGGAGACACATAAGTGAGAAAAATTCGGAATTGTTATGATAGTCAAGGGCTTCCCTGATAGCTCAGCTTGTAAAGAATTTACCTGCAATGCAGGAGACCCCAGTTCAATTCCTGGATTGGGAAGATCTCCTGGAGAAGAGTTAGGCTACCCACTCTAGGATTCTTGTGCTTCCCTGGTAGTTCAGATGGTAAAGAACCCACCTCCAATGAGGGAGACCTGAGTTTGATCCCTGGGTAGGAAAGATCCCATGGAGGACCATGGTAACCCACTCCAGTGTTCTTGCCTGGATAATTCCCGTGGACAAAGGAGCCTGGTGGGCTACAGTCCATGGGTTTGCAAAGAGCAGACACAACTAAAGTGACTAAGCACAGTGCAGCACATGATAGTTAAATAGACATAGTGTTAAAAAAAAAAAAAAGATAAAGCAAGGAATGAAAACAGAGTAGAAGAGTGTGTTTAAAGGAGTCTTCAAGAGAAGACAAACTTTTTCATAACACCTGAGGAAGTAAGGTTGTAGGGTTTTGCAGATGTATGTGGAAGAGAAGTACTAGCAGGGGAAACAGCAAGTGCAAAATCTCAAGGCAAAAACAGGCCTAGCATGTTTTCAAATTACAAGAATGGTTAAGTGTATTTAGCAAGGGAGCAAGGGAAATTGTTATATGTGCTTAAAGTCAGGAAAGTATTAGAACTCAAGGACCTTAGAGGTGTATAAGAACAGCTGCATGTGCACACACACACACGGCTTATATGATGTTACTGTGGAGACTATTAGGCTAAAATCTGTAGAGAAAGACAATAGGCTGGAAATTCAGGCAGGAATTATATAAAATGGACCAGAAACCCCTGTATATAGGCCTTTATGTTTTCTACATTTTCACAGGTGTCTAGGAATGTTAACCTTGAGATTTCAAAGGCATCCCAACATGCCATCAACCTTCGTGTTTCAGGATGATGAGCAACTTGGCAAGAACAGCGAATCACACTAACATGAATCAATTGCCACTTTTTTTTGCTGTGATGTGTGTTCTTTGATTTGAAGCAATTATCTGTGCAAAGCAGTGGATACTACAGTGCATTCTACGTGTAAATGAATGGCAGAATTTGCAGAAGCGCTGTATGTAGGGAAGGCAAATCTGTACCCAGAGTACATGTCTATTCCAGTAAGATTATCTCTCGCATGATGGAAGCAATCCAAGATATTCAACCTGCAAATCTGGTAGCCAGCTCATTCCCCTGGGGCGTGGTGTCATAACAGGTACTCAATATTGTTTTCTGCTGCTGCCCAGTTGAGCATTCAGCAGTGGCTATAGTCAGTTCAGCCTTGATGAATCGAAGTCCATATTGCTCAGACCATGCATCACCTCCACCATGACTGTTTTGTTCATGAGCCCATTGGAATAACAGGAGTGGCTGGGGAAAGAGGTTTGCTGACAGCCATAGAATGAGTCACACTATTTTCTTGATTATTAAAATCCTCCTTGGCTGAGGTTGTACTCTGATAAGATATAGACAAACATCTTCACAAATTCTGACCCATTGTGAGAAATATTTCCCCATTCCTCTTTCTCCAACCTCGGCATAATCAACTTTCCAATTATTTTCTTTCAATTCTCTGGCCATCCAGTGAAATCACTTGATCAGAACAGAAGAAATGATATACAGTTGCACATCTGGTTGTTTCACATTGCTAGCAAAATGAAAAACCAGTTGCACTACTTGAAGTTCTGTGCTAGGAAGATTTCCTTTCATCATTGTCCTTCAGGGATATCACAGGAAAGAGCTTGAGTGTTTCAGCTCTTCACTTCCTGGTTGTGCCTACATATTACATAAAACTGTCTGTAAACCATCCCAAGTTGTCTTTTCCTCAGTCATCTGATTGTAGGGAACTCCCCTTGATGCAGGCTTGGAGAGAGAAAGCAATGTGGCAGGAATTTTTACCAAGGGAATTTGGCCCACTTCCTCATATAAGTGCTTTGTATCTATAGAAATTTCTGTATCTCAGTCTTACACATACCATTTGCATCTGATGATGAAATGCTGCTGTGCATATCCAACTTTACTGTGCTTTTATCAGAATATACCCAATTTATGATGAACAGCTTAGATCACTTGGTAACTTAACACCTGTGGTGAATCATTTATTCTGTGCTAAAGGCCAGAGGCCAAAAATTATTTTTTAAAAGGAGAGTAGTTATCCCCAGAGGATAGCCAGACTTTCCCTCCAAATTCTAAGAATCTGCATGGGATTCAACCATAGGAGCTGTTTATGTCATGTATGTACTTATTCTATATATTGATGACAAACAGTTGTAGCCAAAGATAAACAAGTGAATGTGCTTAAAGAGGATTCATGAGTTTCTTACATTACTCCTGCAACTTTTCTCTTTTTCAAAGTGGTTTTAAGTTTGAGCTTAATTTGAAAATGTTTTTAATATACATTTATTTATTTTCATTGGAGGTTAATTACTTTACAATATTGTATTGGTTTTGCCATACATCAACGTTAATCTGCCACAGGTATACACGTGTTTCCCATCCTGAACCCCCCTCCCTCCTCTCAACTTTTCTTTAAGTTCAAATTTTTATCAACATGTATTTTCTCTGCTCATTTCTATCCTATATTAAATTGTTATTTACTTTGATCTCGGTCCTCTTTCTTGAACAAAGTAAACATTCAACATATGTGTGAGAAATCCTTGGGAGTAAAGTGATTTAGAAGTGTTGGGGAAACTTCATTTAAAAAGGTTTATGTTTGTCTTTCCATAGTGTATATTAAGAAGTATGCTTTTCTGATACTTATTCTTATTTATAAAAATTCTACTTTATTTTTCATCAAAGCTGTGGCATCTGCATATACTGTCTTTGTGAGATAGTTTCATTTTAACTTTTACTGTGAAAATTTTTTTGTTTTACTTTTTGTAAAATTGGCAGATTCTTTCAAATATTATGTAAATTTTTAACAGAATTAGCAAGATAAACTGTTTTGTATAGTGAACAGTTTGTTCTGATTTGGTTGTGTATTGTTTATATTTGTTTTGTTGGTTTCTTATTTCCCAGTTTGCTGATAGAGCTTGATAATTTTCTGGGCCACAAATTTGATATCAGTTAAATCTGGCATTTCTAACTTGACATTCTTTATTGTTAATAATATTTAGTGAGGTTTCGAATAGCTTTGAGAAATCATAGGACAAAATCATTAACTGATTACTACTTCTTGGAATTTACCATGTTTTAGAAAAGCTTCCTGGAGACGGCAATGGCACCCCACTCCAGTACTCTTGCCTGGAGAATCCCATGGATGGAGGAGCCTGGTGGGCTGCAGTCCATGGGGTCGCTAAGAGTCAGACACGACTGAGCGACTTCACTTTCACTTTCACTTTCATGCATTGGAGAAGGAAATGGCAACCCATCCAGTGTTCTTGCCTGGAGAATCCCAGGGATGGGGGAGCCCAGCGGGCTGCCGTCTGTGGGGTCACACAGAGTCGGACACGACTGAAGCGACTTAGCATCAGCAGCAGCAGAAAAGCTTCCACTAAATTTTCCACAATAGAGAGAAATAGACATTTGTACTTTAAATAGACAATATAAATAAATTTAGGCCAACATACTTTTCTAATTAAAATAAGTAATCAAAAACTATATTTTGTTAAAAGCAAAACTTTACTATTTGCCCCTCATGATGTCAAGATAAAATTGTTTTATATGGGACAGATAAATATCATAAAAAGTAATAAAAATTTGTTCCAATTAGCTCGGTCATGTTTTAAATTAAAAATATTTCAAGAGATTTTTTCTAAAAATAATTATTAAACAGAAGAGAAATTTTTTAAAAAAAATTAATCTAAAATTTATATATAATTTTAATTATAATTTTAATCTAGAAATTAAAATATAATTGGACAGCTATGAATAGGAACTTTAATCCATAACTTTAAATAAAAACAAAGGTAGAGATAAAACTCAAACATCACTTATAGTCTTCTTATAGGAATAGCTCATTCTACCAATTAGTTTATTGACAATATGAAACATTGAAATATCAATGAATGCCTTTATCACCAATTCAGATGAAGCATATTAAAATCCACATTGATTCCAAGGTACTTTTAGTTTCAATTTGATATAACTTTAAATAGTCTTTAAATGATTAACAATCTTTTAAAAAAATTTGGAACAATTGTGAGGTTGCTATGACTTTTACTATACCAGTCTGGATTAAGAAAAGGCAGAGGAATCAGTGATCAAATTGCCAACATCTGCTAGATCATTGAAAAAGCAAGAGAGTTCCAGAAAAACATCTATTTCTGCTTTATTGACTATGTCAAAACCTTTGACTGTGTGGATCACAATAAACTGTGGAAAATTCTGAAAGAGATGAGAATACCAGACCACCTGACCTGCCTCTTGAGAAATCTGTATGCACGTCAGGAACAACAGTTAGAACTGGACATGGGAAATCAGACTGGTTCCAAAAAGGAAAAGGATTATGTCAAGGCTGTATATTGTCATTTTGCTTATTTAACTTATATGCAGAGTACATCATGAGAATCACTGGGCTGGAAGAAGCTCAACCTGGAGTCAAGATTGCTGGGAGAAATATCAATAACCTCAGATATGCAGATGACACCACCCTTATGGCAGAAAGTGAAGAAGAACTAAAGAGCCTCTTAATGAAAGTGATAGAGGAGAGTGAAAAAGTTGGCTTAAAGCTCAACATTCAGAAAATGAAGATCATGGCATCTGGTGCCAACACTTCATAACAAATAGATGGGGAAACATTGGAAGACTTTATTTTTTTGGTCTCCAAAATCACTGCAGATGGTGATTGCAGCCATGAAATTAAAAGACACTTACTCCTTGGAAGGAAAGTTATGAGCAACCTAGACAGCATATTAAAAAGCAGAGACTTCACTTTGTCAACAAAGGTCCATCTAGTCAAGGGTATGGTTTCTCCAGTAGTTATATATGGATATGAAAGTTGGACTATAAAGAAAGCTGAGCTCTGAAGAATTGATGCTTTTGAACTGTGGTGTTGGAAATGACTTTTGAGAGTCCCTTGGACTGCACGGAGATTAAAACCATCCATCCTAAAGATCAGTCCTGAGTGTTCATTGGAAGGACTGATGTTGAGGCTGAAACTCCAATACTTTGGTCACCTGATGTGAAAAACTGACTCATTTGGAAAGATCCTGATGCTGGGGAAGATTGAACGTGGGAGGAAAAGGGGATGACAGAGAATGAGATTGTTGATGGCATCACGACTCAATGTACATGAGTTTGGGTAAACTCTGGGAGTTGGTGATGGACAGAGAAGCCTGGGATGCTACAGTCCATGGGGTCACAAAGAGTTGGACACAACTGAGCGACTGAACTGAACTGAACTCAATTTACCATAGCCTAGGGTTTCAGGATACTAGAAAATCAATGTTTATTTAACTGAATATGGTCACACAACACACACATATATATGTATATATTTTTTTGCTTAAAATTGTAATACATTTATTTTGTAATAATAAATTTCCTCCAGCAACATAACCTCTTGATTTCTATGTTAGTTTATGTTATTTTAGAAAAGTTTTTCATAAAAACATGTTTGGAAGAGAGTTATAATTTTATTTTTTAATTTTATTATTGTTATTATTATTATTTTATATATATATTTTTTACTTTACAATATTGTATTGGTTTTGCCACACATCAACATGAATCCACCATGGGTGTACACGTGTTCCCAATCCAAACCCCCTCCCACCTCTTCCCCCACCACACCATCCCTCTGGGTCATCCCAGTACACCAGCCCCAAGCATCCTGCACCTGAATCGAACCTAGACTGGTGATTTGTTTCTTATATGATATTACACATGTTTCAATGCCATTCTCCCAAATCATTCCACCCTCTCCCTGGAGCCGATTATACAGAGTGAAGTAAGTCAGAAAGAAAAACACCAATACAGTATACTAATGCATATATATGGAATTCAGAAAGATGGTAAAGAATTGGGTCACATATATTTAAAAGATCTGCTAATACATACACTGTTGCTCTGACCCTGAAAGTTATTTTTATTTTAAAAAATCAATTTTTATATACATTTACAGAGTACTTGCTTTAAATTGCAACTGGAAATTATAATTCATTATCTTAATATTTTGTTGTTGTTATTTAGTTCCTCAGTTGTGTCCAACTCTTTTGTGACCCCATGCACTCTAGCCTGCCAGTCTGCTCTGTCCACAGAATTTTCCAGGCAAGATTACTGGAGAAAGTTGCCATTTCCTCTTCCAGAGGATTTTCCCAATCAGGGATCAAATCTGCATCTCTGTGTCTCCTGCATTACAGGCAGATTCCTTATCCTTGAGCCACTGGAGAAGCCCTTTTTAATGTTAAGCCACTCTTAAATAAAATTAGTACTATTTAAAACTTGCATTTGGTGGCCACTTAGTTCTGGTTGTATTTGATATTATCATACCTCCCAATTAAGCCATCATGATAACTTAAGTAAAACAGGCATGTGGCTTTCCTGGTTGCTCAGTAGTAAAGAATCCACCTGCCAAGGCAGGAAACATGCATGGCTTTGATCCCTGGGTTGGAAAGATACCCTGGAGAAGGAAATGGTAAGCCAATCCAGTATTCTTGACTCGAAAATCCCATCTAAAGAGGAGCCTGGCAAGCTAAATTCCATGGAGTCACAAAGAATCTGACATGACTTAACAACTAAACAACAGCAAAATAAACATAATGAATAGTTATTATTGCCCATATTTTTATATATAAATGTAGTTATCTGTAAAATCAAATACTAAACAGATATAAGTTCTCTGCACGTTGTTTATATTCAAAGTACTAGGATTAAACTACTAGGATCAAGATTTCTATTTTGTTATCATCAATTTCTTTTTTATCTCATAATTAGACTTATTCTGTGTCATAATATACTTTCTTAATCAATGTGCTCTTTAGATTCCTACAAAAATTCTCTTTCTTAAAAGTAATTGAGTCCTTTTTCTTTTTTTCTTTCTGAGGTTGGGAAGATATCAGATAGCAAATACGTAGTTAAGTGAATAATGCTTATACTCTGCTATAATTTGAAACATTTTTAGATGTATCTATTTAAGTTGAGCTTTTTCAGTCTGTATTATTTAGTTCTCGGCATTATTATGCATAATATTGTAAATATTTATTACAGCTTAATAGGTACACCAAACGTATGGTAACTTAATAGACCTAGCTGATTAAGGTATGTGTACAAGGAAACAGGGAAATCATAAGTATCTCATATTTTTGCTTGAGTGCCTAGTTGGCTGAGGGATAGAGATTATTGTAAGAAAGACTGAGGAAACATCAAGAGAGACTGTGTCGGGGTATGGGTGTGTGTTTAGGGGCAGTGCACAGGAATAAATTTTTGTGATATTGGCATGTAAATTTTTTGTGATTGTGAAGTTGTATATGCATGATCTAGACATAGGAAATAAAATCAAGGATGTGAAAACCATTTGGCAATAATTTGCTTTTATCAGATTTCACATAGCATTTTAAATTCATGAAACTAGATGGTATGTCTTAAAGACAATTTTTAAATAGAGAACATAAAGAGATCTCAGACAACCACATTTGGAGGTTCCAGAGGAAAGGGGTGTCATGAAGATGGCAATGATAGTCCAATCAAGTTGAAGCCTGGGATTCCCAGTGGGCAGAGAAAAGTGTGTTTTAATCAGAATGACATGAACACTGAGGCCAAAGAGTGCAGATCTGGGGAGTCAGACAAAACAGAGAAATTATCTTTATATTTTGCAATATTAAGGTTATTTGTATCTTTAATAAGAGGTGATTAATCATAATGAAAAGAAAAAAAAAACTTTCTTGAAATATGTTAAGAAGAGAATATGAGGATAGTTAGTATATAAGGATGAATAAGAAAATAGTCTAGAAGATAGAAATAAAATAGTTAAAAAAGAAAAAAAGGACCAGTGATCCAGGGAGGGCGTTAGGACAATAGTATTTTTTTTTATTTTTTCAGAAATTCTCAGAGACAGAAATTCTTCAGAGAAATTCTCTGAATGCCTGGGTTAGCATTCATTTGTCCCCAGGATTCCTGGGGAGCTGATATTTTATAATTTCATACTATTGCCATTGTTCAACATTCTTTTCAATTTAGCAGTTTAGTTGTTTCAGTAGTAAGGGTCTGCTTTCTCCCTTGTATAAAGTTTATGGGATCACAGCCTCTCATTCCTTTAATTATTGTCCATTCCTGTTATCATCCTACAATGGCACAGTTGAGAAGTTGTAACAAAGGAGTTGTTACAACCTACAAAACTGATGATATTTTTCAAAAATTCTTTATAGAGAAAGATCCCCCATTTCTCAACAACACATATGACTGCAGTAAATTAAGTGATCTTTTCCACTTCATTCTTTTTTATAGCTGTATTGTGGTAATATTTATTTTTCTTTTATATTATTATTAGTATGCCTTTTATATATCATATGACAGGATTAGAGTCATTTCTACTATGATATATATCACATCATTTCTACTATTATATGATATCATTTCTACTATGATAAAATCTACTTGTCACTAGGTAATTTATTTCATTTGCATTTTTTTATTATACATATGCATGGATACATGTCTGCCAACATTTTATATACCCCTGCTTTATTTTCAACTCACTGTCTTCTTTCTATTATATGTTTTGTTTTTGAACTTTATTTTCCTATCACTGATCTAAAAGACAAATAGTATGCTTTTGATCCTATAGTGTATACTCTTGAAATATTAACATGTTATCTTTAATTAACAAAGTTAAAAATGTACCAATATCTGTATTATCTGCTTTAAACATACATGGACTTTAGAATACCTTAGTAACTATTTTAACCTTCTTTCATTTACATACAATTATTTTTCATTATTTTAAGTATAATATTGTAACTCAGAATATTATAGGGTTATTGCCAAAAAAGGTAACTCTAAAATATTGAATACTACTTCACTGCAAATGTTAGCTAAAATTTTTCTTCTGGGGACTTAATTTGTTTATAAACAATTTTTTCAGGTGGATGTTTCAGGTGAAGAAATGTTTATTTTTACATTCAGTGTAATTACCTTGCCCAGGTTTGAAATATCCAAAATACCCTCTCTCTGGATTATCCCCGTGCATCATAGAGAATTGTATTAGTTTCCAATGTACTTAACCACTTTTTTTTTTTTACAAAACTGATGATGATTTACATTCACTTATACCATTTTAATGAGCCTATACCTTTTAATGAGCATACGGTTGTGTTCATTTCACATACTAGTAAGATTATACTCAAAATTCATCAAGCTAGGCTTCAGCTGTGCGTGAACCAAGGCCTTTACATGTACAAACTGGGGTTAGAAGAGGCAACGGAACCAGAGATCAAATTGCCAACATTTGCTGGGTCATAGAGAAAGCAATGAAATTCCAGAAAAAAAAAAAAATCAACTTCTGCTTCAGTATTCCAGAAATGAAGATCATAGCATCTGCTCCCAACACTTCATGACAAATATAGGGCAAAAGTAGAAGCAGTGACAGATTTTATTTTCTTGCACTCTAAAATCACTTCAGACAGTGGCTGCAGCCATTAAATTAAAAGATGCTTGCTCCTTGGAAGGAAAGCTTTGACAAACCTAGACAGTGTCTTAAAAAGCAGAGACATCACTTTCCTGACAAAGGTCTGTATAGTCAAAGCTATAATTATGGATGTGAGAGTTGGACCATAGAGAAGGCTGAGCCCAGAAGAATTAATATTTTTGAACTGTGGTGCTGGAGAAGACTGCAGTCAATAATAAGGGAAATCAACTCTCAATATTCATTGGAAAAACTGTTGCTAAAGCTAAAGCTCCAAACTTTTGACTACCTGATATGAAAAGCTGACTCATTGGAAAAGACAGATGCTGGGAAAGTTTGAAGGCAAAAGGAGAAGGGAGTGTCAGAGGATGAAATGGTTTGATAGCATCACTGTCTTGATAGACATGAGTTTGAGAAAACTCTGTGAGATAGTGGAGGACAGAGGAGCTTGGCATGCTGAAGTCCATGAAGTCGCAGAGTTGGACATGACTTAACAACTGAACACAACTGAACAACAACAACAACATACCATTTCATTGAACCTCACTGATTACAAGAATCCAATATAAGGTACAAGTTATGTTGACAAAAGTAAACACATGTATTAAAATTAAAATCATTTGGCACTTTTAACTGTGACCCTGTTTTCCAAGACAAATTTACATCTAAATATAAAATTATTACAACATATTTTCCACCTGATATCTGAATATAATGATTGATAACAGTTTCTGAAATTACATGGAATGAAATATGTGGACACCAAAGTAAGCATGTTATCACCTTTTAATTGTTATTGAATTCTATGGCATCTCACTGTGAAACATGAGAATTAATGTCCAAGTTAAGAAACACACATAAATACATGCATGTATACACATAAAAATCTATTCTGCACCTTGAGGAACAGGAACAAAAGAGAAACTTAAAGCAAAAAAACAAAAGACATTGTGGTCAGTTCTTAGAGTTTATAAGTTTTTGTTCTCTCAAGAAGGTTCCCTTGAGAACTAAGAATGTAAAATAAAAAATTCCAGGGAAGGAAGATAAAAGAAAAAGGATTAACCACTGAACAAAGAAGTGGAAGTAAAGTTAAACAGCCTTTCACTAGAATAGTAACAAAACTATTAGTGTAGCATTGTAGATATTTTTGTTTTTTCAAGTTTCCTTCTGTGTATTACTTTTGAACTAATGTTGCAATAAGAAAATGATTCAGGAGATGTTTGAGAAGATAAGCGAAAGTTAAATGATAAATAAGATTTCTAAAAAGAGATTAAATATGACCATTGATATTACTTATGTTAAAAAGTATTTGTATTTTCCAAGTATCTTTGAATATATTATAATTTTAAAAATAATTTCATAATTTAAAAAATGAAGATTCCCTAAAAATATTATAAGAAAATACTACATATAATATCAGGGAAAATCTTTTAAAAGATAAATAAAAGAAATAAAAGCAAAATATGGATCACCAAAATTTACGCCAAAAGAAACAGAAATTTTAACATCTAAATAACACAAAGAGATTGGAGGGGCAATTAAAGATTAATTATTGAAACAAAGACACTAGGACCAACAGTCAAAGATGTTTCCCTAAATTATTTAAACTATTTTAGAGTATGAGTTTCTCTGGTGGCTCAAATGGTAAAGAATCTGCCTGCAATGCAAGAGATGCACGTTCAGTTCCTGGGTTGGAAAGATCCCCTGGAGAAGTGTGTGTCAACCCACTCCAGTATTCTTGCCTAGAGATTTCCATAGACAGTGGAGTCTTGCGGGCTACAGTCCATGGGGCCACAAAGAGTCGGGCATGACTGAGAGAGTAACACTTTCACTTTCACACTTTCTATTTAAGAACATATAATAATGAAAACTTCCTCAATTAATTTTATATATCAGAATTACATTAATTTCATGACCATAAGCAATAATCATATTTCAAGTTTGTGTGTATGTATTCAAATCTCCTTCTTCCCCGAAACTTCTTCAAACACTTTTTATAACTCATATTCTGAAATCCTTCTTCTACCATTGTGGAGTAAAATTCAAAAATTGATTACCTATTCCTATTCACAGCCTGGTGGCTTAGTTGGTAAAGAATCTGCCTGCAATGCGGGAGACTTGGGTTTGATCCCTTTGTTGGGAAGATGCTCTGGAGAAGGGAAAGGCTACCCACTCTACTATTCTGGCCTGGAGAATTTCGTAGTCCATGGGGATAACAAAGAGCTGAACACAGCTGAGTGACTTTCAGTGTTCACATACACAGTCAACTGCAGCATACTATCTGAACTGTAAATAAAGAATACATGTAATTAATAATATATTTCAATATATAAACGCTAAGCTAAAACTTCACTAGAAAACAAGTTTAGGTATAGGTGTTTAGATTTATATGTGTAAACCTATACAAGAAATCACAAGAAATATATGGTTTCACATGTAGAATCATACATTTGGGTTGGACTATTTACACAAACATCACTATTGTTAACTGAAAGGACTTTAGGAAATAACAGGCAATCTTTATTTTGAACTAAATAAATTTCAGTTTTTCCTCAATTCCCTGAATATCAATTCATTTGATAATGATTTATTTAAAAACTATTATGGAATATTTTTAGGTACAGTTAAATATGCATCAAACATAGTTTTATGTGTTAAAATGTGACACCTTGACCATATTGACATTTTTCATGAGAAAACATTTCAGTATTAGAAAATATAGAAGTGAAATTCATTATATTAACACATTAAACAAAAACTATGATTTTTGTAATAAATACTTAAATTGTAAGTTGAATAATTTCCACAGCAATTCTATAAAAATTCTAAATTGAATTAGAAGTGGTTATCAGATTATAAAAAATTATATGCAGGAGCAACATCAAACATGATTATAACAGTGAATTATGAAACTATCTTTAAGAATATGGGAAATACATGTTGATATGTTCACTTATCATGTTTTTAACATAAAAATGGGAGTTCAATGTTAAATTCCCAAGAATTAGATACTAAAATTACATACAAGCAAATACAAACATCTCTATGTGCTGAGATGAAAAAATTATACAGAAATCTCAAGAGTCTTTCAAAAAAATTATTAAAATAAATAAAGGGATTTGGCAAAGTGGTTGAATGTCAGGCAAATACACACAGATTAATATTTTGTTTTGTACTATAATAATGATAACCAACTTGAAATAGAAATAAATTACATTCCAAGTAATAAAAATTATAAATTTAACAATAAGGGTATACTATTAATAAAAATGTACATGAAATTTATTGAAAAATATATATCAAGTACTAAACAAATGAAAAGGCTAGTGATAATGGTGGAATTTTGGTTCAGTTCAGTTCATGACCCCATGAACCGCAGCATGCCAGGCCTCCTTGTCCATCACCAACTCCAGGAGGCTACCCAAACCCATGTCTATTGAACTGGTGATGCCATCCAGCCATCTCATCCTCTGCCGTCCCCTTCTCTTCCTGCCCTCAATCTTTTGCAGCATCAGGGTCTTTTCAAATGTGTCAGATCTTCACATTAGGTGGCCAAAGTACTGGAGTTTCAGCTTCAACATCAATCCTTCTAATCAACACCAGGACTGATTTCCTTTAAGACGGACTGATTGGATCTCCTTGTAGTCCAAGGGACTCTTAATTTGGAGATTAAATATTCTATATTTACCCCAAAATAATAACATGGACATACATAAGAATCAAGGCTAAATTTGCATAGAATAATATGACACATCAAGTGTCAGCACTAAATGCAAATGTGTAGAAAAAAGGCATGATTCATTTTAAAGTAATTAAATGACTTTCTGAGAGACTTGAGTAAGTAGAAAATAGCTTGAATCCTCAAGGCACTTATATTTTTATCCCCATTAGTATTATGAACATACTTATATTCTTAACCTGATAAATGTGCTCCACTTTTCAACGACTTCTCATAGCTTAAAGTCTATTGGTACCATCTGATTCTTATGACAGAAAAAGAAAAAAAAAAAAAACACTAAATGGCTTGTTCTGAAATATTATGGGAATGATGTCCATATTCAATTTATAATGGAATAAATCACAAGTTTTTCATCCTTCTCAACATTATGCATTTTAAGGAATACTTATCTGTGTTATTTATGATCTAAAAAATATGTTGTTGTTTAGTCACTAAGTCATGACCAGCACTTTGTGGGCCCCATGGACTGTAGCCCACCAGACTTCTCGGTCCATGGCATTTCCCAGGTAAGAATGCTGGAGTTGCTTGCCATTTCCTCCTCCAGGGGATCTTCCAGATCCAAGGATCAAATCCGTGTCTCCTGCACTGGCAGGCAGATTCTTTACCACTAAGCCACTTGCTTACAATACATCTGAAAAGTCTAAGTTTTCAAAATGATTGGTATTACTTAAAAAAGTACTCAACACTCCCAACTTTAGAATTATAGATCTGGATGATTTTTCATTAGCTAAGAAATCTGAAATAGAGGAATCTAACAAAGATCCTGATTGTGGGTTTCTTAAGTTATATTTGGGAAAGTTATTCAGAATACTATGAAAATTACTATATCACCACTATGAATATCTAATGAGAAATAACTTTAATACTAGCATGAATGAAATAGTAAAGAACTTGATTAAGCAAAGCCATCAGTGTAAATTGCCCTGAGGATTGGATGAACAAGCACCATAAATGAGGAAATTTTACCCTTTTAATCAGCCAAATCTGCACCTGCATCATTGACTGTGGTTTCCAAATAACTGGGCAGCCTTATCCAAATCAAACACAGAGCAATATATAAGGTTCATCAAGCTATATTCTTGAGGTGAATGGAAAAGAAATGTTTTACTAAAATCAGTAAAGAAATTCTAACATAGGCCAGAAATCCCAATGATGGTTCTGTATTTGATGTTTTTTTTTTTTTTAAATAAAAATTGCTTATTGGTCAGAGTAAATGCTATATTTTTTACTAATTGAAGGTACTTTTAATAATTATCATTGATCTTATAATCAGGTAGGCTATGAAACCTCTAATACTAAAGACTTTCTTAGAAATGTGACTACTCTTTCAGAAGCTTGAATTTAAAAATAATTAATTTGGTTTTATATTAATTCTTAGATTAATGTATTTGAAAGATAACCACATCCACTATTGAAATGCTTTGGTTTTATATCTATAAAATTATAGATTGGGAAAAGACTCAAGGAAATATTCTTCTAATGTTAATAATAATTATTTAAAGCATGTCTCTAAGAGATTAGAACTGACTCAGTATCAGGTGATAGAAGATAATTTGTCTTTGTTTGAGATATAGACTTGTAGACTTGAAAAAGAATTTACTTATAATCAGATGCAAGCTTCTCATTCTACATAGATATATTTTGATTAAGATGCTCAGGACTCCTGTACACATTTTGAATCTTTAAAGTAAATTTTCTCATTTTGTATGCATTTACTAATTATCAATTTCTTTGAACACCCGGTATACACTAAAACATTCCAACCCCAACTTTTCCCTTATGCTTTAGCCCTATATTTTCACCCTTAGTGTCTTTATGTCTGCCTGGTAAATAGATTTTCCAACTTTGGCTTTGAATGGTATTTGTTATGCAACATCTAGTATTCCTTTCTTGTATATTCATTCACTTTTCAGTTATTCATCCATCTACTCTTTACCTAATTAACACCTATTATGAGCTGACTCTTCTTCTAGAGACTAAAGTTCTAGTGCACAAAATTTTGTCATAAAGCTTATTTTCCAATATGATGCACATACAGAAACTGGATAAATAACTGGTATATAAAACAGTGATATGAAGTGAAATGAATAAAGGAAAATAAATTGGAATTCCATTCAGAGGGACGCCAATTTATCTTATAATTTTAAAAGTGTTGTCAGAGAAAGGACTCACTGGATGATTAAATTTTGAGTCAGTTCTTAAGGCATATGGGGAGGAAATTGTAGGGTGAGAAAATACAATTTTAAGTAGCGGCAATATATAGACCTTGGGCCAAAGTACTATTGAAGAAATTCTAAGGAAGACACAAATTTGTGAGCAGGATGATTGAGAGGAGGTAGTCAGAGATAAAACAAAAGCAAAGATAGAATGACATAATCTGACTTTATTCTTAGAGAATAACTCAGTTCAGGCTGTTCTATTCATAATAAATAAAGAAAATTAAGAATGGAAGCCTGAAGACCAGTTAGACTCCTAGTGTAAAATCCAGGTGCAGTTTTGACAAGAGTATTAGCTTTGGAAGTAAAAAAAAAAAAAAAAGTGTTTGTAATTTGGATATTTATTGAAGTCCAAATGACAGAAGATAGAAATTGGAGGTGCATTTGCTCAATCGTTCAATCGTGCCCAACTCTTTGTGACCCCATGGACTGCAGCTTGCCAGACTTCTCTGTCCATGGAATTTTTCAGACAAGAAAATACTGGAGTGGGTTGCCATTGTCTACATCGGAGGATCTTACTGACCCAGGGATTGAACCCATGTCTCCTGCATCTCTTGCACTGGAACGAAGTGCCAAATAGGCAGATGGATCTAAAGAATGATGTTCTTGGGAAATGTTTAGAGTAGCAGAACCAGTTTCATTAGTGGCAGCAGTGTACCTTACTGGAAAATCTTGATTCTCTATTTTCTGATAATATGTGGTTACCCTTGAGCTCAAGTTTTGGTCAATACTATGTATCAGATATTGCCAGGTATGGTTTCCAAGAGATCTCTTTTAAAATGAAGATTTACTTATTTATACATATTTTACTTCCCCTCTGCATTTCTCTTCTTCCTGCCTGCAGTACAAAAACTATGAGTGTATTTAATCTAGGAGGAGGCCCCTTAGGTATGGAAGGTCACACAAAGAATAGTGAAGCAGAAAATCCAAAGGAAATTGGATCCCTGCTGATATCATGAAAATGCCAGGCTACCTATATTGCCAACCTGTGACTTCATTTATTTGAGGGGAAAATATACTCCTGTCCTAATTAAATTACCTTTTTCAGTTTTCCCTTATTAGCAGCCAAGCAACTACAAAAGCTTATCTAATCTACTCAATCTATTCAAAACATCCATAATCTTTCTCTGTCTACATTCCCTTAATATTAAAATGTAGAAAATTTGCTACTTTTTTTTTCTCTCAATAATCTCTAAGTCAAATAGGATCTGTGGTGCTGTTAATTCTATGACAGTATGTCTTTATAATACAAAACAAAATCAAATCCTAAAATGACAGTTAAGCCTTATAAACAGACTGATTCTCCTCTGAAACCAATCTACAATTTCTCTTTCACTTTTTCTAGTCTCAAGAGCTAACCATTAAAATGCTAGAAAAATATAATTGATAACATTCATTATATCTTGTCAGAACACAGTCCCATTGTATCCATCTCCAAAATATATCCCATTCTTTTTTTAAGATCATTTTTTTGGCACTTTCAGAGTACTATTAAATTTATCTTACTTATACATCTAGTTACATATTTGTTTGTTTGTTTCTTTTTCCAAATAATGTCATGAAATTAAGGTCTGTGACTGTCTTTTTAACATCTGAGTGTTAAGTGTCTAAAACATGAGTAGGTGTTCCAAATTATTTGCAGAAAAAGAAAAAACCAAACGTGTGTGCATGTGTCTGTGTAAGTGTATTTCTGTATGTATTGACAGGAAGAGAGAAGAAAATTAAAAAAAAAAAAAAACCTAAGTGGGCTTTGCACTTGAATATATACGACTCAGTTATAAACCTGATATGACTGAGCAATCATAGAAATCAGATTTTTTTCTTCTGAAAATGACTCATTTAAATACTCAACTAAGGAGAGTATGAGTTCCAGATAGAAAACTAGATTAAAGCAGAGAGAAAAACAAAATTACTTTTTTTAACATCAGAATATGTGACTGAAAAAATGATACATGTGATATGATTCCAAATAATTTGGTACAAGAGTTTCATCTCAGGAATATATTCATTGTCTCAAAAACTTGAACTTCTCATGTATGGAGCAAGACACAATGATGTTAGAATAAGATGCTTGAATTAAAAACAAACAAACATAAAGACTAGATATAGAGCCAAAATACAACACATGATTTTCACAAGACTGTTTGTTAACTGCATATGATTTAAAAATCCAAAACTTTTTAGACCCAATATATACACCCCAAAATTTGTTATTAAACATGTTCAAAATCATTCTATTTCCATAACAAGGAATAAATAAATATTTTCTAGACACCCTCCCTCAAAATTAATTAGAAATCTGTTTGTCACTTTTGCCCAACTTAGCACATTTAAACTTAGATCATACTGGTTATACCAAATATTGATTATTTGATGAAGTAAGAACATATTTATGTAATATCGTTATCAGTTTTGATTTGAGGATTAAGCATTCTCTGATCATGTCAAAGATTTCTTGTTCTTCTGTCTTTTCCAGTGAGTCAAAATTGTGAATTAAGATTTTGTATTTGTTAAATATAAAGCATGAGTAAAAATAGAAACCTTCATAGATTCCACACTTAAGGGTGGATATGATATTTCTCCTTCTCTGTCTGACATTTCATTCAGTATGACACTCTATAGGTCCATCCATGTTGCTCCCTTATATGTGGAATCTAAAAAGAAATACAAGTGAACTTACGTAGACAGGACTCACAGACTTAGAAAATGAACTTATGGTCGCTGGAGGGAAGAGATTGTTAGGGATTTGTGGCAAGTCATGTACACACTGCTATATTTAAAATGTATAACCAACAAAGACCTATTGTAGAGCATATGGAACTTTTCTTAATGTTATGTGGCAGCCTGGATGGGAGGGCGGGTTTGGGGAAGAATGGATTACATGCATATGTATGGCTGAGTCCCTCTGCTGTTCACCTGAAACTACCACAGCACTGTTAATTGGCTATGCTGCTGCTGCTAAGTCACTTCAGTCGTGTCCAACTCTGTGCGAACCCATAGACGGCAGCCCACCAGGCTCTCCTGTTCCTGGGATTCTCCAGGCAAGAACACTGGAGTGGGTTGCCATTTCCTTCTCCAATTCATGAAAGTGAGAAGTGAAAGTGAAGTCGCTCAGTCGTGTCCGACCCTCGAGAAGACAGTGGCACCCCACTCCAGTACTCTTGCCTGGAAAATCCCACGGACGGAGGAGCCTGGTAGGCTGCAGTCCATGGGATCGCTGAGGGTAGGACATGACTGAGCGACTTCACTTTCATTCACTTTCATGCATTGAAGAAGGCAATGGCAACCCACTCCAGCGCTCTTGTCTGGAGAATCCCAGGGACGGCGGAGCCTGGTGGGCTGCCGTCTATGGGTTCGCACAGAGTTGGACACGACTGAAGTGACTTAGCAGCAGCAGCATAGCCAATTAACAGTGCTGTGGTAGTTTCAGGTGAACAGCAGAGGGACTCAGCCATACATATGCATGTAAGTTGCATTTCCTTCTCCAATTCATGAAAGTGAGAAGTGAAAGTGAAGTCGCTCAGTCGTGTCCGACCCTCGAGAAGACAGTGGCACCCCACTCCAGTACTCTTGCCTGGAAAATCCCACGGACGGAGGAGCCTGGTAGGCTGCAGTCCATGGGATCGCTGAGGGTAGGACATGACTGAGCGACTTCACTTTCATTCACTTTCATGCATTGAAGAAGGCAATGGCAACCCACTCCAGCGCTCTTGTCTGGAGAATCCCAGGGACGGCGGAGCCTGGTGGGCTGCCGTCTATGGGTTCGCACAGAGTTGGACACGACTGAAGCGACTTAGCAGCAATACAAAATAGTTTTGATGCTAAAAAAAAAAATTATATATATATATATATATATGAAACCAGAATGTGAAGAGAATGTGAAACTCTCCCTACAGATTAAGCTGAATGTAGATAGTTGATAAAACATTATGAGTACATTTTTCTTTCAAATAATATTATATGATAATAGCAATTACTACTGTTCATTTTATATCATATTTCAACTAAATATTTGATGAAAACACAGGAAAATAACCAATTATATATAAAATTAATCAATATAATGACAGTATGTTACGGAGAAAACATATATTACTGTTTACTGACTGTTTAGAACTGTTACAAAAAAAAACATTAATGTGCTAAGATGCATTCTTGCTTTGGAATTGTATGCTGTTAAAATTGCAAGTCCTATATAAAGTTTTTTCTTTTGAAGCTATATTAGCAGTTATTAAATTATTAGTCTAACTTAATGAATTTAATCCTGAATTCAGGTACTTAATCATGTTGTATACAATTTATTATACCTTATCTTTGCTTAATTTATATCATAGATTAATGAAAATGTTAGTTAAAAATATCAGTGATGCACTTGTAGAAATGATTCTGTGTTTTGGTATGGTATCTTATTTACTCACCAATCTCTTCCTGACAGAATTAAAAACTGTAGCTCAGAGAATTACTTTACTTATTAGTTATATAAAGATAATGCATTTTGGCAAGTTCTGTTTGTGCCTATAAGAATTTCCCTGGTTCTATTCTGTCACTGAAGATAGGGTTCGTTTTCAGTACCCCAAGGAGATGTCCTTCTAGTATCTGACTGAAGATATTCAGAGGATTATATTCCCCTAATGGGGTGGACATTTCAACATTTGGACTGTTTTAGCTAGTACACCAAAAAAAGAAATCCAATTTTCAGTCATTTATTCTACTTTAGATAATTGCAATTCAATATATTATTTTTTTAAAACAGTTTTAGATTCAAAGCAAACTTTAGAGGAAAATACATGTATTTCCCCTATACACCTTGCCCCACACATGCATAGTTTACTTGAGGGTTTACTCTTGGTAATGTACATTATATGACTTGGAACAAATGTAAATGACAAGAATGGGAATTAAAGTATTATATAGAGTATTTCTACTGCCCTAAAAATCTTCTGCACTCTGCTGAGTCATCTTGTCTATCTCCCACCCCTGGAAAATACCAGAGAGGATTGATAAATCATACAACAAGTATATATTTAGTTTTGTAGGAAACTATCAAACTGTTTTCCAAAGTGACTGTATCATTTTGCGTTCTCACCAGCAATGAATGAGTTACTGTTGCTTAACATCCTCATCAATATTTGATGTTGGTGTTCTGGATCCAAGAGCAAGAAATAATAGTCTTACAGTACTTGAGGGAGCTAAATCTGAAGCTGCACTATCACTTCTGTTATTGTATAGTTAAGTCACAAGGACAGGCTAAACTCACATCTAGATGTGTGGAGTAACATGGGGCAACAGAAGAAAAGTAATTTATAAGGGCCATTTTTGTATTCTATCAACCACAATCTACATGCCATCATATTTTGATAAATCAAACATTATTTGATAAATTTGTTAAAATACAGACAGATTGTCCAATATTCTATTGGGGAAGAGCACAAGGCAGTAACTAACATCTCCAGAAAGAATGAAGAAACTGGGCCAAAGTTGAAATGACACTCAGCTGTAGATGTGTCTGGTGGTGAAGTAAAATCTGATGCTATAAATAATAGTATTAATAGAAACCTGGAAAATTAAGTGCCTGAATGCAGTAAATTGGAGCTGGTCAAGCAGGATATGGCAAGAGTAGAGTTCAGTTCAGTTGCTCAGTAGTGATGGACTTTTTGTGATCCTTTGATTTGCAACATACCAGGCCTCCCTGTCCATCACCAACTCATAGAGTCCACCGAAACCCATGTTCATTGTGTCGATGATGACATCCAACAATCTCATCTTCTCTCGTCCCCTTCTCCTTCTGCCTTCAATCTTTCCCAGCATCAGGGTCTTTTCCAATGAGTCAGCTCTTTGCATCAGGTGGTCAAAGTATTGAAGTTGCAGCTTCAACATCAGTCCCTCCAATGAATACCTAGGACTGATCTCCTTTAGGATGGACTGATTGGATCTCCTTGCAGTCCAAGGGGACTCTCAAGAGTCTTCTCCAACATCACACTTTAAAAGCATCAATTCTTCGGCGCTCAGCTTTCTTCACAGTCCAACTCTCGCATCCATACATGACCACAGGAAAAACCATAGCCTTGACTAGATGGACCTTGGCTGGCAAAATAATGTCTCTGCTTTTGAATATGCTGTCTAGGTTGGTCATAACTTTCCTTCCAAGGAGTAAGCGTATTTTAATTTCCTGGCTGCAATCACCATCTGCAGTGATTTTGAAGCCCCAAAAAACAAAGTCACCCACTGTTTCCACTGTTTCCCCATCTATTTCCCATGAAATGATGGGAACAGACGCCATGATCTTAACTTTCTGAATGTTGAGCTTTAAGCCAACTTTTTCACTCTCTCCTTTCACTTTCATCAAGAGGCTCTTTAGTTCTTCTTCACTTTCTGCCATAAGGGGTATCATTTGCATATCTGAGGTTATTGATACTTCTCCAAGCAATCTTGATTCCAGCTTGTGCTTTCTTCAGCCTAGCGTTTTCCATGCTGTACTCTGCATATAAGTTATGTAAGCAGGATGACAATAGACAGCCTTGACATACTCCTTTTCCTATTGGAACCAGTCTGTTGTTCCCTGTCCAGTTCTAACTGTTGCTTCCTGACCTGCATGCAGGTTTCTCAAGAGGCAGTTCAGGTGGTCTGGTATTCCCATCTCTTTCAGAATTTTCCACAGTTTATTGTGATCCACACAGTCAAAGGCTTTGGCATAATCAATAAAGCAGATAAACATCAAAATCTTAAGAATCAGTTAACTAAAATGGACAGGAATGGGCAATTTAATTCAAATGTGGGCAAAAGTCTCATAGAAGCAATGGAGTAGCCCTCATAGTCAACAAAAGACTCTGAAATACAGTACTTGGCTACAATCTCAAAAATGACAGTATGGTCTCTGTTTGTTTCCAAGGCAAACCATTTAACATCACAATAATCCAAGGATATGCCTCAAACACTGATGCCTTAGAAACTGAAGTTATCCATTTCTATGAAGACCTACAATACTTTCTAGCACTAACACCAAAAATTGTATCCTATTAATCATAAAGAACTGGAATGCAAAAGTAGGAAATCAAGAGATACCTGGAGTAACAGGTAAATTTGGCCTTGGAGTACAAACTGAAGCAGGGCAAATATTATCAGAGTTTTGCCAAGAGAACACACTGATCAATAGCAAATAATATTTTTTCAACAACATTAGAGATGATCCTACACATGGATATCACCAAAAGGTCTATACAGAAATCTGATTGATTATATTCTCTTCAGCCAAAGAAGGAGAAGCTCTATATAGTCAGCAAAAACAAGACCAGGAGCTGCCTGTGGCTCAGATCATCAGCTCCATATTGAAAAATTCAGGTTTCAACTGAGGAAAGTGGGGAAAACCACCGGGCCATTTAGATATGACCTAAATCAAATCCCTTATGATTATACAGTGGAAGTGACAAATAGATTCATGGGATTAGATCTGGAAGACAAAGTCCTTGAAGAAGTATTGTCAGAGGTTCATATATTGTACAGGAATCAGTGACCAAAACTATTCCAAAGAAAATGAAATGCAAGAAGGTCTAGTGGTTGTCTGGGAGTCTTTACAAATAACTGAGGAAAGAAGAGAAGTGAAAATGATGGGAGAAAGGAATAGATATACTCAACTGAATACAGAGTTCCAGTGAATAGCAAGGAGAGATAAGAAGGCTTTATTCAATGAACAATACAAACAAATAGAGAAAAATAATTGGATGGGAAAGACTAGAGATACCGTCAAGACAATTACAGATATCAAATGAACATTTCATGCAAGGATGGGCATGATAAAGGATAGGAATTGCAAAGACCTAACAGAGGCAGAGAAGCTTAAGAATACACCAAAGAGCTGTTCTTAGTGACCCAAATAACCATAACAGTGTGGCCATGCACCTAGAGCAGACATCCTGGAGTGTAAAGTCGAAAAAGCCTTAGGAAGCATTACTATGAACAAAGCTAGTAGAGGTGATGGAATTCCAGCTGAGCTATTTCCACTCCTAAAAGAGGATGTTGTTAAAGTGCTGCACTCAATATGTCAGCAAATTTAAAAACCCTCGCAGTTGCCACAGGACTAGAAAAGGTCAGTTTTCATCCCAATACCAAAAAAGGGCAGTGTTAAAGAATATTCAAACTACCAAAAAGTTGCATTCATTTCTCATGCTAATAAGGTTATGCTCAAAATCCTTCAAACTAGGTTTGAGAACTTCCATATACATATACTGGTTTTAGAAGAGGCAGAGGAACCAGAAATCAAATGGCCAACATTTATTGGCTCATAGGGAAAGCAAAGTAGTTCCAAAAAATCATCTACTTCTGCTTCACTGATTACACCGAAGCCTTTGACTGTGTGGATCACAACAAACTGGAAAATTCTTAAAAAGATGTCAATACCAGACCACCTTAAATATCTCCTGAGAAACCTGCATACAGGTCAACAAGTAACAGTTAGAACCCGACATGGTTCAACAGAGTGGTTCTAAATTGGAAAAGTACTACAAGGCTGCATATTGTCACCCTGTTTGTTTAAATTATATGCAAAGTACATCATGAAAAATATGGGGCTGGATGAGTTACAAACTAAATCAAGATTGCCGGGAAAAATATCAACAACCTCAGAGATGCAGATTCAATTCTGTTACTCTGCTGTGTCCAACACTTTGTGACCCTGTGAACTGCAGCACACCAGGCTTCTCTGCCTAATACCAACAACTGGAGCTTGCTCAAACTCATGTCCATCAAGTCAGTAATGCCACCCAACCATCTTATCCTTTTTCATCCCTGTCTCCTCCTGCCTTCAATCTTTCCTAGCATCAGGGTTTTTTTCCAATGAGTCAGCTCTTTGCATCATGTGGCCAAAGTATTGGAGCTTCAGCATCAGTCCTTCTAATGAATATTCAAGACTGATTTCCTTTAGGATTGATTCATTTGATCTCCTTTCAGTCCAAAGGACTCTCAAAAGTCTCTTCCAACAACACAGTTCAAAAGCACCACTTCTTTGGTGCTCAGCTTTCTTTATAGTTCAACTCTCACATCCATACATGACTACTGGAAAAACCATAGCCTTGACTAGACAGACCTTTGTCAACAAACTAATGTCTCTACTTTTTAGTATGCTGTATAGGTCGGTCATAGCTTTTCTTCCAGAGAGGAAGTGTCTTTTAATTTCATGGCTGCAGTGATTTTGGAGGCTACTGCAAAATAGTCTGTCACTGTTTCCATTGTTTCACCATCTGTTTGCCTTGAAGTTATGGGACTGGATGCCATGATCTATTTTTTGAATGTTGAGCTTTAAGCCAGGTTTTTCACTCTCTTCACTTGAAATGAAGATGGTACCATACTAATGACAGAAATTGAAGAGGAACTGAAGAGCCTCTTGATGAATATGAAAGAGGAGAGTGAAAAAAATTTTCTTAAAACTCAACATTCAGAAACCTGAGACCATGGTAACCAATCCTGTCTCTTCATAGCAAATATAAAGGGGAAAAGTAAAAGCAGTGAAAATTTTTTTCTTCTTGTGCTCCAAAATCACTGGAGAAGGTGACTGCAGTCATGAAATTAGAAGACACTTACTTTTCAGAATTAAAGCTAGTATAAACCTTGACGCATATTAAAAATCAAAGACATCATTTTGCTGCCAAAAATTTGGATAGTCAAAGCTATGGTCTTTCCAGTGGTCATGTATGGATATGAGAGCTGCACCAGAAAAAAGGCTAAGCGTGGAAGAATTGATGCCTTCGAGTTGTGGTGCTGGAGAAGACTATTGAGAGTCCCTTCAATAGGTCAAACTAGTCAACCCTAAAGGAAATCATCCCTGAATATTCATTGGAAGGACTGATACTGAAGCTGAAGCTCCAATACTTTGGCCACTTGGTGTGAAAAGCCAACTCACTGGAAAAGACTCTGATGTTGGGAAAGATGGAAGATAAAAGAAGAAGAGAGCAGCAGAGAATGTTGAATAGTATCACTGACTCAATGTATGTAAACCTAGGGAAATTCAGAGAGATAGTTAAGGACAGGGAAGCCCGGCATGCTGCAGTCCCTGAAGTCACAAAAAGTCAGACTGACTTAGTGACCAAACAATAACAATACTTACTTAATCAAAAATACATCAAGAAGAATAACAGACTTGAACATGGAATAGTAATACAAATAAAAATCAATACTAACTTTAACATATCTGTCATTGCTTTAAGTGTAAATGTACTAATAACTCCTATTATAAGATTAATATTTTAAGTCTGGTTAAAAAAAAACATGATGCTTAAAAACACACAGGTTACACATAAAGTTGGCTAAAAATAAAAGGACGAAATGCTTTTCATTAAGTCACTATCTGCAGATAAGCTGGTGAAATAGACTTTAAGGCACAATACATTTCAAGAAAGAGACCACATGATGCCATGAAAGAGAAAGAGATAATACTTGATGGTAAAAGAGTCAGTAATCTGAAAAATAATATATTTAAATTATGCACACACATTAACACAAACTCAAAATATTTAAACAAAAGTCAATAAAACTAAAGGTAGTAAAAGGAAAACAACACTGAGAGAGAAAAAAACAGGAAAAAAAATCAGCAAAGTGCAGCAGTTCCACATAACAATTAACAAACTATTAGACATATCAAAACACTGCAACTGACAATGACAAAATACCCATCTTTTTATGTTCATATTGAAAATTTAGGCAAAATTGACAGATTCTAAAAAGCATAAGTTTTAAAAAATGAAAGAAAAAATAATAGAAAATCTGAATTTTCAAAACTAATTTAAAAAATAAAACCATAATTAAAATACTTCCCTCAAAGAAATATCCAAGTCCAGATATCTTTCTCAATAATTTAGTTTAAACATTTGACATGAATCTTGAATAGTCACTTTTAGATGATAAGAAAGAAAAATTGTTGAGGGTGCCCATAAAACTAATGAAGTTTCATTTTCCAGACCTGAGAATTACATTAAAGGAATAGAAAAGTAGTCTCTGGAGTCAGTAGCTGGTTTTACACTTTCATCAAGGCTTTGGTGTTCCTAAGAACTTGTATGGTGCCCACAACTATCCCCCATGGTGCTCTTGTCCATAAACAATTTAACATCAACATCAGACAAGATTCCTCTGGAAACTGAGTGTATCAGTTCAAAACAAGACCAATCCCTATTCATGCACAACTTTAGAGAATATAGTAATGTTGCCCAAAGTACTAAAATAACCAAATATTCTCCTATCTAGCTGATGCAAATCACTGCTGCTTCTTTACTGATGACTTTTTCCTCATACTGCTCTATCTTCTAGATAAGAAATATTAAAATATTAAATTACAATATTATTCCCACTTTCTGATGGTATCTAATCTAGGACAATGCCACACTTCCATAAATCCTCAGGAAATTATAAACATAAAAAGCATTACTACAAAAGAGAGGGGATATATGCATACCTATGGCTGGATCAAATGGCCAACATCCACTAGATCATTGAAAAAGCAAGAGAGTTCCAGAAAAACATCTATTTCTGCCCTATTGACTGTGCCAAAGCCTTTGACTGTGTGGATCACAGTAAACTGTGGAAAATTCTGAAAGAGATGGGAATTCCAGACCCCCTGACCTGCCTCTTGAGAAACCTATATGCAGGTCAGAAAGCAATAGTTAGGCTGGACCTGGAACAACAGACTGGTTCCAAAGAGAAAGAGGAATAAATCAAGGCTATATGTTGTCACCCTGCTTAGTTAACTTATATGCAGAGTACATCATGAGAAACGCTGGGCTGGAAGAAGCACAGCTGGAATCAAGATTGCCAGGAGAAATGTCAATAACCTCAGATGTGCACATGACATCACCCTTATGGCAGAAAGTGAAGAGGAACTAAAAAGCCTCCTGATGAAAGTGAAAGAGGAGAGTGAAAAAGTTGGCTTAAAGCTCAACGTTCAGAAAACGAAGATCATGGCATCTGGCCCCATCACTTCATGGGAAATAGATGGGGAAACACTGGAAACAGTGTCAGACTTTATTTTTCTGGGCTCCAAAATCACTGTAGATGGTTACTGCAGCCATGAAATTAAAAGACACTTACTCCTTGAAAGAAAAGTTATGACCAACCTAGATAGCATATTGAAAAGCAGAAACATTACTTTGCCAACAAAGGTGGGTCTAGTAAAGGCTATAGTTTTTCCAGTAGGCATGTATGGATACGAGAGTTGGACTGTGAAGAAAGCTGAGTGTTGAAGAATTGATGCTTTTGAACTGTGGTGTTGGAGAAGACTCTTGAGAGTCCCTTGGACTGCAAGGAGATCCAACCAGTCCATTCTAAAGGAGATCAGCCCTGGGATTTCTTTGGAAGGAATGATGCTAAAGCTGAAACTCCAGTACTTTGTCCACCGCATGTGAAGAGTTGACTCATTGGAAAAGACTCTGATGCTGGGAGGGATTGTGGGCAGGAGGAAAAGGGGACGACAGAGGATGAGATGGCTGGATGGTATCACTGACTCAATGGACATAAGTTTGAGTGAACTCCGGGAGATGGTGATGGACAGGGAGGCCTGGCGTGCTGCGATTCATGGCGTCGCAAAGAGTCAGACACGACTGAGTGACTGAACTGAACTGGACAGAACTGACGGCTGATTCATGTTGGGGTTTGACAGAAAACAACAAAATTCTGTAAAGCAATTGTCCTTCATTAAAGAAAAAAAAATTAAAAAATCACCACATAACCAAACACTGTTACTGAGTTACTGTTACTGTCTGTCTGTCTGTTACTGAGACACCCATTGATTTCTTTTTTTTCACCCATTGATTTCAATGGTGAGCATACACTCTCACTGAAACAAATTAGCACACCTGGCTTTATTCAAATACAGTTGTGTTCCTCATAATATTTTTTCTTGAGGACATTGGCATTTTGAATGTGCTTATAAAATGGTGTGAGAGCATGTGAAATGACATTGTGAAATTGGAGGAAGAAGAATGCCTACAATCCAGAACTCTAAAGGATTTTAAGGAGGATGATATGATGGTTGCCCTGGATGTTTTATAATTTTATAAGAAATTATATCTTTTGGAAAGCAGACACAAAAGCAGATTTTTCACTGTGCTAGTTTAAGAATGAAGCAAATTTCATTGCTTACTGCTTTTATCTGACTTTAATTTTTGTGTGTTAATGGTAAGATTATTTATAAGCTTTACTAGAATCACTGAATCAGTAGGTTCTTTGCATTAAGCAATTCTCTGTCAATTCTGAATACAGTGATTTTTATATATATATTTTAGGTAATGAAATAAAAACCACATTAATCCTTAAATTTAACTCAATTTTATTTCATATGGGGCATGGCACATAGCTGTTAGTTAATAGGTACACCACTAACCTGGGAACAAAATATTTTTTAAAAAACTTTTAATCAAATGTCTCCCCTTATTGAACCTGAAAGATTTACTAATATCTGGAGGTAAAGCACTTATTGAAATGCAAATTCATTTCAGAATGAAAATGATTTTGAACATTCATTACAGTTTCTATTTATAGAAATTTTAACTCATAAGTTAATGAACAAAATAGCAACTTGACATCTTATAATGTATCACAAGATAAATTGAAGGAGATGTACTGTTTTCACCTTTCTGATGAAACTAAAATGTGATAGATTAAGTGTCAGAGCATTATAATAAATACAAAGGCTAATAGCCTATTAATCCTACTTATATGTGATGTTCCAAATTAATAAAGATTATTTCTGTGTTGCATCTATTTTTAAGTTTTCTTTAGTATCTTTGTTAGTTATAAGCTGTAAACTTCATAGAGTTGAAGGTGAGGAAATGGAACTGTTTAAATAAATCTACAATTCTGATATTCAGTTAATAGACTATATTTAACATATAGATATATGTATGATAATAGAACATGCATAGATATGATTCTATGCTATATATATACACATATCATATATTTCTATGTCATATAATTGTTATAGATATGTTTCTAAGTTATATATAAATACATACATCATATATTTCTATGTCATGTATTTACCATAAGATCTGTGAATATATATGGCATATAAACATATCTATATCTACAGAAACATACATATATCTATATTATTTATGCTGTATATAAAAAGAAAAGGTTTCTCCAATGGCTCAACAGGTAAAGTATCTGCCTGCAATGCAGGAGACACAAGAGACACAGATTCAATCCTTGGATTGAAGGAAATGGCAACCTACTCCAGTACTCTTGCCTGGGAAGCCCATGGAGAGAGGAGCCTGGTGGGTTACAATCCAAAGGGTCGCAAAGAGTCAGAGACGACTGAGCAACTAAGCACAGCACATACAGAGAAAGGGGGAAGCTTGATTGAAGTACTTTTTTGAGAAATTTACTTAAACAATATAGTTTTTAAAGCCTCAGCAACTCTGAATTTGTCATCATTTATAAATGATAAATATAATGTCTTAAGATAGTACCCTTTGTTTTCTTCAAAGTAGAACATTCTGATTATATTAAATATAATTATGACTTAAAACACTCTTCTATGTATTTGATATATAATCTTTTAATAAAGAACACACAATATTCATTGAAAGATTATATAGTCAAGGCTATGGTTTTTCCAGTAGTCATGTATGGATGTGAGAGTTGGACTATAAAGAAAGCTGAGTACTGAAGAATTGATGCTTTTGAACTGTGCTGTCGGAGAAGACTCTTGAGAGTCCCTTGAACTTCAGGAGGTCCAACCAGTCCATCCTAAAGGAGATAAGTCCTGCATGTTCATTGGAAGGACTGATGTTGAAGCTGCAACTCCAATACTTTGGCTACCTGATGTGAAGAGCTGACTCACTGCAAAAGACCCAGATGCTGGGAAAGATTGAGGGCAGGAGGAGAAGGGGACAACAGAGGATGAGATGGTTGGACAGCATCACTGACTCAATGGATATGGGTTTGGGTAGACTCTGGGAGTTGGTGATGGACAGGGAGGCCTGGTGTGCTGCAGTTCATGGGGTCACAAAGAGTCAGACACAACTGAGCAGCTGAACTGAATTGATACGTCAAATATTACTGATTTGTATTGGATATGTAGATAAGTATGTACATACAGCACATGTAATCTGATATTTAAAATAAAGATGTGGGATAATCTTGACATGTAATACTATATATTAAATATTAATTTATTTATATATAATGGATTTATTTATTGAATATTAATATTAAATATTAAAATAGTAATCATCTATTTTACAAGAGAAATCACACGAGTGTAGGAAATCTTTCTCTCCCAAGTACTAAAGAAGTGCTCAGAAGAATGATGAAAAATATGGTTTTAAATTAAAATGTTTAAGCAGTTGCTTTTATCTAATGCAGTAAAAATTTATATTTATTAATCTGTCCTAAAGACAATGGCAGATGTAAAAACTCATAAATTGAATATATACTGTCCTCCAAAATAATAATTTATTAATGCTTAGATGTATGTTTGAGATCTCTTTATTTCTAATTAGAAATGATTGAATAAGTATTTCCATTATGAAATATTTTCAGAAATGAAAATTGTTTTCTTTGTCAGTCATAAACTGCTGGATATTTGAGATGTCACTGTCACGGAAGTTGTGTTCCCTTAAGTTAAGTGGCTCAGTCATGTCCGACTCTTTGAGACCCCATGGACTGTAGCCCACCAGGCTCCTCCATCCATGGGATTGTCCAGGCAAGAATACTGGAGTGGGTTGCCATTTCCTTCCCTTACCCTGCAAAATTTTATTTTCTTCCACTTTTATCTTAATCTGATGGCAGGTTTTTATATTTTTATGATTTCCTAGGACACTGAAATTTCCATTGTGTTTTATGGTTTTAGAATTCCAATACTTTTTGTACTCAATCTGGGGTTCCACGATTATTTCCATTGCTGCAGAGACAATGGGTGACTTTCGAGCTTTAAACTTAAAATTCAAATATAGTTAACCATCCAATTGGCTAAATAAAAGAAATTTTAATGTCTTAGATTCCCAAAACTCTAATAAAAGTGACCTAATTTTAATCTCAAGCAAGCACAATTAGAATATAATTGAAGCATCACACGGGAAATTTAGTTTATCCTATTAAACCTTGATTCAAAAATTAACATGTGATTAAAGGAAATTGTCAAAGTGAATCATAGAGAATAGAAATCGTAAAGTCAGAGCAACTTATTTAGAAAAATCTTTCCTGAAGAGCCGCTGTGTTCTCAGGATAAGGATAGAATTATTTTAACAGGTGTCATAATTTCCTAGGTGGAATATTTCTCCAAAGTTATTTCTCTTCACTTTAGATTGATGAATTGTAAACATTCTGTTATTTACTAATTTTGTTTTCCATGTGGAATGATAGTAGAAAGAATTGCCACTTTGGATAATATAAGAATTACAATTTGCAAAAATAAAGTTTATTTTTACTTTTAAATGAAATGAAATAAAGTTATTTACCTTTAGTATCTTAATGTGTTCTACTGCTATATTTCTTCCCAAAGTATAATCAACTCTAGAATATAGAAATACCAGTGTCCAGACTACAAAATATGATACATCTACAAAGAAAGTGTCATGTTTAAAGTGAGTCCATTGGTCTTTCTGGAGAAACACTCAAACTTAGTTCTGTACCTATTCTTACTCTAGATATGTGGCCTAAATCCAGAACTAGTTCACTAAACATGATCCTAGCATTGTGAAAATGCTTCAAAATGAGGGATGTATGCAAAAGAAAGGCAAGAGAAAAAATGAACTTTCAGTGAAGTGCTTATTTATATACTAAAAAGTCATTTGAAAACAGTGAATATTTGAAATGACCTTGGCGGAGAGAAATAAATAATTAAATAAATAAAATGTCACAGAGCAGCACAAACTGTCACCCTCCAATGCAAATCAAACACCTACTCTAATGAATGACTCTCATGCCCGTAATACAGTTTTGTGAATTGCTTATGTTGATGATGTGTGGCACGTCATTTACATTCCATGATAAATAATAAAACATCTCTGGTGGCACAGCACTTCCATTATGCTCTCTATTATAGTCTGACCAGGTTGAAATTGAATTTCAAATTTAACATCTACTCTGGCCTATTGCAGTTTTACAACTCAACTTGAATTACTTAAGCTTTGTTCATAGTACTTCTAGAGACCACAAACTAGGGTTTAGTTGTTAACTAATTAGATAATATATCTGGGTAAAAGACAGATTAAAATGGATGAAAAATTATAATATTGCTCTGAAAAAAAAAACTGATGGATAAATCTGCTTTTCACCTATAGTACATTTAACATTCTTCAAATTATCAATAAAGGTAGTTTAAATATTATATTGAATACCACATTGAATTTTGTTCTTTGATGCATAAAAAATCATTTTCCATCTCATTTTGAGTAATATTTCACCCTTTATCCAATTAGGCCAAAGAATTTATGTGGTCCAAATAAACTAGCTGCATATATGAGTGGCAGTATTTCAAGGGGAATATGCCCTCAATGATTTATCAGAAAACCTTGTTAACTTGTAAGAATGATTCATAGGTTGCTGACTGAAAAGCAAAGCAGAGCCTGTGAGAAGAATGAAGTAGACCGAATTCTGGCTCTGTATTGGTTTTAGTAACTATCAATAGTATTAATTTCCTAACACTTTTTACTATGACATCTTTATGAAATGTGCCACTGCACAATGATGACATATTTGTCTTAAACAGCTAAACATTGTTGCTCTTGATTGAATACTAATTATTATTATTGCTAATTATTATTATGATTATTATTATTTAGAGACATCCCAATGGCACTAGTAGTAAAGAATCCACCTGCCAATGTAGGAGATATAAGAGACACAGGTTTGATCCCTAGGTCAGGAAGATTTCCTGGAGAAGGAAATGGCAACCCACTCCATTATTTTTTGCTTGGAAAATTCCACGGGCAGATGAGCCTGGTGGGTTACAGTACATGGGGCCGCAAAGAGTCGGACACGACTGCGTGACTCAGAGCTTAGGTTATTATTATTATTTAGTAGACCCTTTACTATGTTGGGATGATCCCCTGGAGAAGGAAAAGGCCACCCACTTGAGTATTCTGGCCTGGAGAATTCCATGGACTTCAGAGTCCATTGTGTCACAAAGAGTTGGACACGGCTGAGTGACTTTCACTTCACTTCACTTCACTTCACTTACTATGTTTCAAGCATATTGCTAAAAACTTTGCATGTTTAATATGTTGGGGTTTTTCACCACAACACAGTAAGGCTGATGCTCTCATTATTTGCATTTCATTTGTAAGTAAACACAGGTTTATGAAGACTAAGATGAAACAGGTAGAAAGACAGTAGCCACATCATATCCCCAACTTATTTTTCCACTGACTTTAAGTCACTATGCACTGATTTCTCATTTTACACCCAAATAATTTTTGCTTTGAAACTTAGATTGTGAATGTGCCAAGTGATAGGGTTCCCAGGTGGTGCTAGTAGTAATGAAGCCACCTACCAATGCAGGAGACTTAAGAGAAATGAGTTCAATCCTTGGGTCGGGAAGATTCCCTGGAGGAGGATATGGCAATGCATTCCAGTATTCTTGCCTGAAGAATCCCATGGAGAGAAGAGCATAGCAGGCCACAGTCCATAGGGTCGCAAAGAGTCAAACCCAACTGAAGTGACTTAAGTGTTATTCACTCGGTCATGTCCACTTCTTTGGGACCTCATGGACTACAGCCTGCCAGAGTCCTCTGTCCATGGAATTTTCCAGGCAAGAATACTGGAATGCATTGCCATTCCCTTCTCCAGGGAAGTGACTTAGCACATTAGCTATAATTTGTATATAAAGCACATATGTGTGCTTATATACACGTGTGTGTGTGTGTGTGTGTGTGTGTGTATCATCAAGCTAAGATGAGGCTGCTAGGGTGCTTCCTAATTCAAGATAACTGTGTCCTTATGAAAAGGAAAAGATTTGTTCATAGAGAAACATGCACACAGGGAGAACACGTGTGAGAGTGAAGGCAGAGTGACTCATTTATAAGCCAAGGAAAAGATGGCCAACATACCACCAGAAGCTAGCCAAGAGGCACAAAAAGATTCTCCCTCATAGTCCCCAGAAGGAACCAAGCCTGTCAGCACCTTGATCTCAGACTTCTAATCCTGTAAAACTGTGAAACAATGCATTTCTGTTAAAGATATTTACTTTGTGGTGCTTCATTATAGCAATCTATGTAAACTAACACAAATATGCTTTTTTTTTTTACTTGAATTAAGAAGTATACTATATCATAATGTCTGATAAAAATATGAGTGCAATTCACTAATATATTTTGTTCAAAACAGCAAATCCATTTTTGGCCTAGGAATCTAAAAGTGAAAAACATAGTATTTAAAAGTGAACATAAACTTTAAAAATCAAGTTAGATATAAAAGTCTCCTACTAAAATTAAATTGTTATTCACTTCTTGATTTTGAAAATTAAACACAAAGGCATATTTAATGTAAAGTTTTAACTTACTAAACTGTAGTAAAGAGGTAGTTATATAGAATTCCATAACTATAGTTTTTCAAAATTAGACATGGTCCTTTTCAAGTGTATAGTTTTCAAAGTGGTTTTGAAATAATGACTTTGAAATAAACACAGTAATACATTTAAAATTTCTCAAATACAAATAAATAATTATGTTTCTAGGAAAGTCATTTAAAAATAGAGTAGTAGTTTTAGAAGAAACTGGATTTTCATTTGCACTTAGGTTATTTGCACGAGACCCAGGTCCGATTCCTGGGTCAGAAGGTCCCCTGGACAAGAAAATGGCTACCGACTCCAGTATTCTTGCCTGGAGAATTCCATGGAAGAGTAGCCTGGCAGGCTACAGTTCATGGGGTTGCAAAGAGCCAGAGACACGTGAGCAAGTTTCACTCCACTGTTTTTTATTAAAGTCCAAAGCAGTGCTTGTTTTCATACCTGAATTGAATTTGGAAAAATTCAGGCTGCTTCCCAACAGTGACCTTTAAGGAAATATCTCTTCCTGGTCTTGGAAAAAAAAAGTTCCTTTTTTTGTTGTGTTTGTTATTTTCTGTGGAATATTTCTATGAGTGTTTGATCAACTGTGCAAGAATCCATACATTAAGAACTATTAAGACTTTCTTAGACTACTGTTGAACAGAGAATTACAATAGAAAAAGAATTTAGCAAAAATCACTAATGAAATATATAATTTGATATTTTTCATATCATGGTCTAAAATCTGAAGAATAATATCAACTTCATTTAATTCTAAAAGAAAAATTTGTATTTTTCATACTCTTCTTTGTCATTAAGCCAGTTGTTCTATAGGGAATCTCACTTATTTGAATTACTGTTGCCCTTTCTACATGAAGTACTGAATTCACATTCAATTTGTTTAACTTAATAGAAAATATTTATAATACTGAAAATAATTAATCACTCAGAAAGGTACTCAGAACTTTTATTTTTGGTCCAAGAGAGTATTTTCAAACTAATCTAGTTTACCAACAATGGTTTCTTCACCTCTGATTCAAAGCTTCTCAATTGTTAGATTTTAAAACCTAACTTTTAAAAAGTTAAAGAAAAAAGTATTGTAATGTCTTAATTTTGACTTTTCATTTTATTTTTAAATTAATTTTTATGTATTAATTTGTTTTGCTTTACAATACTGTATTTGTTTTGCTATACATTGACATGAATTAGCCACAAGTGTACATGAACTCCCAATCCTGACACTCACCTCCCCCCTCCCGCCCCGCACCATCTCTCTGGATTATCCCCATGCATGAGTCCCAAGCATCCTGCATCCTGCATCGAACCTAGACCGGCGATTCATTTCACTTATGATATCATACATGTTACACTGCNTGGTGATGGACAGGGAGGCCTGGCGTGCTGCGATTCATGGGGTCTCAAAGAGTCGGACACGACTGCGCAACTGAACTGAACTGAACTGATGTACCACAGATTTCTTATCCATTTGTCTGCCAATGGACATCTAGATTGCTTCCATGTCCTAGTTATTGTAAACAGTGCTGTGATGAACACTAGGGTATACATGTCTCTTTCAATTTTGGTTACCTCTGTGTGTATGTCCAGAAGTGGGATTGCTGGGTCATATCGGAGTTCCATTTCCAGTTTTTTAAAGAAATCACCATGCTGTTCTCCATAGTGACTGTACTAGTTTGCATTCCCACCAACAGTAAGAGGGTTCCCTATTCTCCACACCCTCTCCAGCATTTATTATTTGTAGACTTTTTGAAAGCAGCCATCCTGACTGACTGAGATTGTACCTCATTGTAATTTTGATTTGCATTTCTCTAATGAGTGATGTTGAACATCTTTTCATGTGTTTGTTAGCCATCTGTATGTCTTCTTTGGAAAAAATGTTTGTTTAGTTCTTTGGCCCATTTTTTTCTTTGGGTTGTTTATTTTTCTAGAATTGAGCTGCATGAGCTGCTTGTATATTTTTGAGATTTTTTGTCAGTTGCTTCTTTTTATATTATTTTCTCCCATTTTGAAGGCTGTCTTCTCACATTGCTTATAGTTTCCTTCGTTGTGCAAGAGCTTTTAAGTTTAATTAGGGACAATTTGTTTATTTCCATTAATCTGGGAGGTGGGTATAGTGGATCCTGTTGTGATTTATGTCAGAGAGTGTTTTGCCTATGTTTTCCTCTAGGAGTTTTATAGTTTCTGCTCTTACCATTAGATCTGTAACCCATTTTGAGTTAATTTTTTTGTTTTTGTATGGTGTTAGAAAGTATTTTAGTTTCATTCTTTTACAAGTGGTTGACCATTTTTCCCTGCACCACTTGTCAAAGAGATTGTCTTTTCTTCATTGCAGACAGATTCTTTACCAACTGAGTTACAAGGAAAGCCCAAGAATACTGGAGTGGGATAAAATTGACTACATGGTAAATGTTCTGTTTTCCTAAAGTGAAATACTAGGGTTTATGTTTTTTTTTTTTTACAGGCCAATCTATACATTTCGCATAACCTTTGCCTCAAAATTTAAATGTTGTTTACCAAGAGTTATTTTCCATAAGTTTATACCCTTCCGAGGCTAATTTTCTATGACTTTAGCTATTTCTTCTGTTTACTTCTATACTTCTTAATACCTTGATTATATTAATAGTTATTGACTTCTAAATTTCAAAGAATTAAAAATGGATATCTACAATGAAAAAAATGAGTATTTCATTTGACTGTCTTCATATATTCCTTCACCTCTAACCAGTATCAACATATCATAATTATTTGCTAAATCCAATGTCTGCCATTTATAAAATCATGACCAATGTACACACTTTTTCCGTATATGTATTTCACAATGTACTCTGAGGTGGATCACATCAGTGTGGACAGTTGTGTCCATACTAGTTTTGAGTTGTGAGTTAAGTTCTTAAAACTATTGAATTAGTTCTTTGGTGATATATTCTCTATATTTTCTCTGTTCTCTCTTTTTTTAGAATTCCTTTTATATTGATATCAGCTTGCTTGTTTGTTTACTTGTTTTAGTAGATACTTTTATTTATCCTCCCCCCTGAAATCGCTAGCTGAATTTCAGCAAAACCATATTTCTTTTTTTCTTTGATTCTTGATATGGTCATGGCAGAATACTTTACTAATGAAATTAAATAAGATAAATGCCTAAACTTGTGGTTTTGCTTGTTTGGAAGATACACACCATAGAGTTCTATATTCATTTCCCTTTTGATGACTAAAAATGATGAGCAACCTTGAAAACTACAGAATTAGGATGAGAATGTTACTCTGCCACTCTAGGTTCCCTCCATAACTTCCTGTACCAAAATCTGTTATACATTATTGATTATTATATAAAATTGATAGCTGATTTGTTTGAAATATTAACTTCTGATGCTTTTGGTTATTACAGTTAGAATTCTACTTTAACCAGTAATATGTTTATTTTATCCCTTCCTTTTTACATCAATCTTATTCCAGTCAGATGATGAACACTTTTACTTCTGCTATTATATTTTTAATGAACATTTCCTGTTCTTGGATATTCCTTCCTGTTTTTTTTTTAAATCGGTAACTTGATACTTTGTTTCCTCTAATTTTCTATTTGCTTTAGTTTCTATATTTATGGCAGAAAATCTTGTTCTCTTTTGCTAGTACTCATTGATCACAAACTTTTCCATAATATTAAAAACTGAAATACTGAAAAGCTGAATGGAATCTATTTGATCAAGAGTAAGGGTTTATCTACTGAATTGTTTAATTGCAATGGTAAAGGCTGGAAATCAAGGTTTTCATAACTGAGGATAGGATCTTTTCATTTGCTTCATCTATTTCTCTAAATAGAAAACTTCCTATTGTAATATAAGATAACACATTTCTAGGTTCTGGGGATTAGGACATGGATGCCTTTGAGTGCCGTTATTCTGCCTCTCAAATTGTTATTCAGTCATACTCTAAACTATGAACTGCTGTAAATGAAACTTCCAGATGAAATTAAGGCTAATTATCAGCCAACCATAAAAGTATTATATTGGATTGTCCTGGATATTGCTCATTTGGCCCTTTAATGATTATTTTTCAGATGATCAGTAAACCATATTAATCTATATGTGGGGTTTTACACAATAGACATCAAATAATTTATCTTTACTTACTCATGTCCTCTTAGAGGTAATACACATGTGTACAATACACACACATATACACACACTGATACATTTCAACATATAATATATATGTATATAGTTTGCTTTTGTCAGAAAATTAACAGAAACATTTAAGAATAGATTTTAGTTCCAATTTGACTCACTTACTAAGTCTTGAGAATAATTGGGAGGAAGTCACTGTATCAGTGAAACACAATCTTCATTTTAATTGTACAAAGTATCTGAGTACAGTTCCTCAAAGTCCACAAGAGTTATGTAACTGTTTGGAGATTAAATAATTACACTAATAATTCCCTCTTCACCATGGACCATACCTGCCCATCACAGCAAATTCTTCTCATTCAGAGATGAAAATCTTCAGAATACCTGAAATAGAGAATAAACTTTCCTAGACTAAAGTCATGTAGATTTAAAATTGCATGAATTTCCTCCCAAATTATAAGGAATGTATAATTTATCATAACCTTAACTGAAGATAAATATATGGAGTTAATGCCTTATTTATACCACTTTACTTTTTTGCTCAGTCCTACAGAGGTAATCCTACCTCTGTAGGACTGACCAAAAAAGTATAGTAGGATTAATTCAGTTGACCCTTCTGTGCTGTTTAGTAGCTCAGTTGTATCCGACTCTTTGTGACCCTAGACTGTAGCCTGGAAGACTCCTCTAGTCCTAGGATTTCTCCAGGCAAGAATACTGGAGTTGGTTGCCATGTTCTCCTCCAGGGTATCTTCCCAACCCAAGGATGGAGCCCAGGTCTCCCACACTGCAGGCAGATTCTTTACTATCTGAGCCATCAGGGAAGCCCTTCTGTTTCTCAGATGTAACAACTACAGGTACAGTTGCAGCTCAAACAGCAATACGGCAATAGCTGGACACTACATGCAATGCAATCTGGTAACACAAAGCAGTGTCATTACTATAATAACACAATCCACAGCAACAACCAATGCAGCTAACACTGAAGAGAGTCAGCAAACTCTGCAAATTTCCCATTTTCTTGTAACAAGGTTGAATGATCCTAAAATGTCTGAAACAGGGTACCAGGCCATGGAATGTGAGCTCACAGACTGTGCTCAAGAGCTCCTTCTGTCTAATTTAGTGCAGGAAGAGAGCTTGTCCTCAGATAAGGATAAACAGGGGAGATGATAGATTTGGAGTTATGGGCTATGTTGATATTATATCTTTAGTTGTTGTTTTAGAAAATCTAAATTTAACAGAGACTAATAAAGGAAATGAGCCTTTATCATCTCCTCTTTAATGATCTTTCAATTCTCAGACAGTGTCCCCTGTGCAGTATTTGACAATGAAAGTGGACAACAACAATCTTACATTTGTTTAGTGATCGCATTTCAGGTCTGTCACTCTTGTTACCTTGTGTGCTCTCTGAAGAAAAACAGACAAAATATGTGGTAATCTTTTCCATTTAGCCAACTTTTACTCCCAGCGGGTAAACTTAGGTAGCAGTGCAGGAATGAACTCTGCTTCCTATGTTGTGACATGCAAAAGGCTCAAAATTAATAGGATACTCCATTTCCAAACTGAAGAGGAAAACCGAAATCTCTAATGAAGCTGCTGTGTATAGTTATGAACATTAATGAATAAAAACTGCTTGGATGGTTTACCTAGAAAAAATTTTATTAGTTAATGTTGCCCCACCAAATTTATGATCTATAAATCATAAACTACCTATTACTATTTCACCACCTCTACCTATGTCTATATGTTAAAATTTGGGAGAAAAATAAATCAATAAATTTACATGCAATTTTATTATATAACTCTGATTTAAGTTTCATTTTCCAGCTACGTGTCTTTTGAAAACCATTTTAATTCATATTATATTTTATTTTAATATATAATTTATTTTTATGAAAAAGTTTTAGATTCACAGAAAATTGACCAGAAAGTACAGAATTCCCTTATATACTCTCTCTCACACATGCATAGCATTCCCACCATTAACAACATCCCAAGTCAGAGAGAAACATTTATTACAACTAATACACCAACACTGACACATACTGTTACCACCCAAAGTCCGTAATTTACATTAGGGTTCACTCTAACCTTTGCACAGTCTATGGATTAAACAAGTGTATGATGACACATATCTACACTTGTAGGCATACAAAATAGATTCATGGGCCAAAAAAAATCATTGCATTCTAATTATTCATCCCTCCTCCTCACCAAAACTCTGCCATTCACTCATCCTTTTTACTGTTTCCATATTTCAACTTCTATGTAACCAAAGGATCAGTGGTTATATCATTGAAATCACCAGAACTTAGCCTTTTAAAATGAGGCTTATTTAATTTGCATTTCAGTTTCTTCTGTGTTCTTACTTGGCTTGATAGCTCAATTAATTGCCATGTGTAGATAATACCAGGGGCTTCCCTGATGGCTCCACTGGTAAAGAATCTGCTGCAATGTGGGAGACTTGGGTTCCATCCTTGGGTTGGGAAGATCCCCTGGAGGAGGGCATGGCAACCCTTCAGTATTCTTGTCTGGAGAATCCACATGGACAGAGGGACCTGACAGGGTACAGTCCAGTGGGTCACAAAGTTGAACATGACTGGGTGACTTTCACTTTCATGGATATATCAGAGTAAGCATTAGTATTTCTATTAATTTTCTGTAAGATATAAAGTAATCTAATTGTTACTTTTATCAATTTAAAATCATTCTATATTTGCATTTTATTAATGATTTCCATTAAAGATATCAATAATAAAGCATTAAATCAGGTTATAAGTGTTTGATTTTAGATTTGATGATAAATGAAATCATAATATAGTAAATGTTTATATTTTAAGACATCTGCTTATTTCTGTTAGTAATATAAACACAATGCTTATATAAAGTTTTTTGCATTAACATGATGTGTTTGCTACTCTGCAAGTTCTTGATTATCCTCCTTCAAATTTTCCTTGGCTCATAACAAAATGCATTAAGTTAATCCTGTGTTGTCTACAATATCTTAATCCCACTTTGGCATTTTATCTTGTATAATGTATACTAAAGTTTCACTAATACTATTGTGATTATACTTCCTGGAGATATTTTCAAGTATAATTTAACATTTATTTTTGCAAAAAAAAATGTGTTATAGGCTATGTGTGTGGATTATCTGAAGACCTCATTTGAACTTTTCAAAATAAAGATCCATTATTATTAATTTTCTTAACCCCAGTTCATATATTACAGAATTACAGAACAATTTTATGTAAAATAATGGTTCTTGAATCTAAAATAATTTAATGAACACTAATGAGCTATTTCGAATCCTAAAAGATGATGCTGTGAAAGTGCTGCACTCAATATGTCAGCAAATTTGGAAAACTCAGCAGTGACCATAGGACTGGAAAAGTTTAGTTTTCATTCCAATTCCAAAAAAAGGCAATATCAAAGAATGCTCAAACTACTGCACAATTGTACTCATCTCAATGCTAGTAAAGCAATGATCAAAATTCTCCAAGACAGGCTTCAGTAATACATGAACGATGAACTTCCAGATGTTCAAGTTGGTTTTAGAAAAGACAGAGGAACCAGAGATCAAATCACCAATATTCACTGGATCATCAAAAAAGCAAGAGAGTTCTGGAAAAACATCTATTTCTGCTTTATTCACTATGCCAAAGACTTTAGTGTGTGGATCACAATAAACTGTGGAAAATTCTGAGAGATGGGAATACCAGACCACCAGACTTGCCTCTTGAGAAACCTATATGCAGGTCAGAAAGCAACAGTTAGAACTGGACATGGAACAACAGACTGGTTCCAAATAGGAAAAGGAGTAGGTCAAGGCTGTATATTGTCACCCTGCTTATTTAAATTATATGCAGAGTACCTCACGAGAAATGCTGGGCTGGAAGAAGCACAACCTAGAATCAAGGTTGCCAGGAGAAATATCAACAACCTCAGATATGCAGAAGACACCACCCTTATGGCAGAAAGTGAAGAAGAACTAAAGAGACTCTTGATGAAAGTGAAAGAGGAGAGTGAAAAAGTTGGCTTAAAGCTCAACAATCAGAAAATGAAGTTCATGGCATCCAGTCCCATCACTTCATGGCAAATAGATGAGGAAACAGTGGAACAGTGGCTGACTTTATTTCTTGGGGCTCCAAAATCACTGTAGATGATAATTGCAGCCATGAAATTAAAAGATGCTTACTCCTTGGAAGCAAATTTATTACCAACCTAGACAGCATATTAAAAAGCAGAGATATTACTTTGCTAATAAAGGTCCACCTAGTCAAGACTACAGTTATTCCAGTAGTCAAGTATGGATGTGAGAGCTGGACCATAAAGAACTGATGCTTTTGAACTGTGGTGTTGGAGAAGAATCTTGAGAGTCCCTTGGACTTCAAGGAGATCCAACCAGTCCATTTTAAAGGAAATTAGTCCTTGTTGTTCATTGGAAGGACTGATGTTGAAGCTGAAATGCCAATATTTTGGCCACCTGATGGAGGAGCTGATTCATTTGAAAAGACCCTGATGCTGGGAAAAATTGAAGGAGAAGAAGGGGATGACAGAGGATGAGATATTGGATAGCATCACAGACTCATTGGACAGGAGTTTGGGTAAATTCCAGGTGTTGGTGATGGGCAGGGAGGCCTGGCCTGCTGCAGTTCATGGAGTCGCAAAGAGTAGGGCACTAGTGAGGGACTGAACTCAACTGAACGGAATTAATATTCTGAAAAAAATATGTAATAAAATATGCATAAATTGGGCTTTTCAGGTGGCACTAGTGATAAAGAACCCATCTGCCAATACAGGAGACATAAGAGATGCTGGTTAAGTCCCTAGGTTGGGAAGATTGTCTGGAGGAAGTCATGGCAACTCATTCCAATATTATTACCTGGAGACTCCCACAGACTGTGGAACCTGGTGGACTATGATTCATAGGGTTGCAAGGAGTCAGATATGACTGAAGCACTTAGCATGTATGCATGAACTATGATATTTTGCTGCTAAATCCAGGAGTAAATAAATAATTTAATCATTATTATATAATCAAGCATTCTTTATTTTTGATGACCTTGGCTATGTAGTTTTATTATAGGTGTTAAGATTCTGACACATCTCATTTGAGAGAAGGCAAAAGCTTCCTTCATGAAAATATTGGGAAGCACCTGAAAACAATGATGTTTTTCACCCTGGGCCTAGTTATTTGCAATTCATTTATAATTCTTAACCTTCAGATATTGATATATAACATCTATTTAAAGAGAAATTTTTAATGTAACAAGGATCAACCTGGCTCTTGAATTTCAAATGTTATCTTAATTAAATTGGTGTTCTTTACTACATGTATTTAGGGGCCTGGGATAGAGATGAGTTCTGTAAATCAAAATATTAATATTGCACATGAATTTTAGTCTATGAAATGCCTCTGAATCCCCAGATACAGAAGGAACTCTTACTATAGCTTGTGTTGTCAATACAGTTCATTTTTCCATTGATTGCAAACTTTCTATACATTGTTCAAATTGTACTAATCTTTTACTTTTATTAGTTCACAATAACTATAATGTTATATCTTATGGTGCAGAAGTTACATAAAATATATTGTACTGTGCCTGAGGTTAAAATATGTAACATATTTTAAAAATTAAAGTGTCAAAAATTAAAAATTCAATGGTTTCAAGACAATAGTGCTTTTATTTACTTATATGCTTGGTATTAACTGGGTTATAGATATTTGTGATCTGTTCATGGGGTTACTTAATTATAAAGAACCCTAAATGTAAGAACACTAACAGACACTATGATTGTATATGCGCCTATTGCATGCACAATATATATGTAGATGTACATATTAGCTCTCTCTTTCACATAAAATCTAAACAATATTAAGTTTACTCAAAGTTAGGCTGTATAGAAATAATAAGACTGTATATACATGAATGAGTTTAGATTGTAAAGCTATATAAAAATGAATATGAATTTAAATTTCAAGTGTTATACTATCATTCAATCACAATGGGTAATAAGTATATTACTCCAATAAATATTCATCAGGTGCTTATAATCGGCTTGTGCTATTGTTATGTAGGCAACAAAGTCAGAAAACAAACTGTTCATGCCAATATGGGGCTTATATTCTGGAAAGAAAGGTGACTTTCAAAAAACTTATGTAGTATAATTTGTGCAGTAGTTTGAGCATTCTTTAGCATTGCCTTTCTTTGTGATTGAAATGAAAACTGACATTTTCCAGTCCTGTGGCCACTGCTGAGTTTTCCAAATTTGCTGGTATATTGAGTGCAGCACTTTCACAACATCATCTTTTAGGATTTGAAATAGCTCAGATAAAATTCCATCATCTCCACTAGCTTTGTCCATAGAGATGCTTCCTAAAACTCACTAGACTTTGCTTCCCAGGATGACTGGCTGTAGGTGAATGATCACTCCATTGTGGTTATCTGGGTCATTAAGATCTTTTCTATATAGTATAGTTCTTCTGTGTATTCTTGCCGTCTCTACTTAATATCTTTTGCTTCTGTTAGGTCATACCACTTCTGTCTTTTATTGTGTCCATCTCTGCATGAAAATTTCCCTTGGTATCCCTAATTTTCTGTAAGAGATCTCTAGTCTTTCCCATTCTATTATTTTCCTCTCTTTCTTTGCATTGATCACTGAGGAAGGCTTTATCATCTCTCCTTACTAGTCTTTGGAACTCTGCATTCAGATGCTTATATCTTTCCTTTTTTCCTTTGCTTTTTGCTTCCCTTCTTTTCAGAGCTATTTGTAAGGCCTCCTCAGGCAATCATTTTGCCTTTTTCCATTTTTTTTTTTCTTGGGGATGGTCTTGATCACTGCCTCCTGTACAATGTCATGAACCTTTGTCCTCAGGCACTCTGTCTATCAGATCTAATCCCCTGGAACCTATTTGTCACTTACACTGTATAATATTAAGGGATTTGATTTAGTTCATACCTGAATGGTCTAGTGGTTTCCCTACTTTCTTAAATTTAAGTCTGAATTTGACAATAAGGAGTTCACGTCCTGAGCCACAGTCAGCTCCTGGTCTTGTTTTTTCTGACTGTATATAGCTTCTCCATCTTTGGCTGCAAAGAATAAAATCAATCTGATTTCTTTATTGACTTTATGGTGGTGTCCATGTGTAAGTCTTCTTTTGTGTTGTTCGAAGCGGGTGTTTGTTATGACCAATGTGTTCTCTTGGCAAAACATTTTTAGCCTTTGCTCTGCTTCGTTCTATACTCCAAGGCCAAGTTTGCCTGTTCCTGCAGGTATCTATTGACTTCCTACTTGTGCATTCCAGTCTCCTATAATGAAAAGGACATCTTTTTTGGGTGTTAGTAAGGCCTTGCAGGTCTTCATAGAAACATTCAACTTCAGCTTCTTCAGTATTACTGGTCTGGGCATAGACTTGGATTACAGTGATATTGAATGGCTTACCTCGGAAATGAAGAGATCATTCTTTCATTTTTGAGACTGTCTCCAAGTACTGCATTTCAGACTCTTTTGTTGACTATGATGGCTACTCCATTTCTTCTAAGGGATTTTTGCCACAGTAGTAGATATATTGGTCTGATTTGAATTCATCTATTCCAGTCCATTTTAGCTCACTGATTCCTAAAATGTCAATGATCACTCTTGCCATCTCATGTTTGACCACTTCCAATTAGCATTGATTCATGGACCTAACATTCCAGGTTCTTAGGCAATACCAGATCACCTGACCTGCCTCCTGAGAAATGTGTATGAAGGTCAAGAAGCAACGATTAGAACTGGACATGGAAAAAGAGAGTGGTTCCAAATCCAGTAAAGAGTATGTCAGGTTGTATATTGTCACCCTGCTTATTTATCTTATAAGCAGAGTACATCATGAGAAATGCTGGGCTGGAAGAAGCACACGCTGGAATCAAGATTGCCAGGAGAAATATCAATAAGCTCAGATATGCAGGTGACACCACCCTTATGGCAGAAAGTGAAGAAGAAATAAAGAACCTCTTGATGAAAGTGAAAGAGGAGAGTGAAAAAGTTGGCTTAAAGCTCAACAATCAGAAAATGAAGTTCATGGCATCCAGTCCCATCACTTCATGGCAAATAGATGAGGAAACAGTGGAACAGTGGCTTGAAAAAGTTGGCTTAAAAAAGTTAGCTCAACTTCCACAACACTAAGATCACGGTATCTTGTCCCATCATTTCATGACAAATAGATGGGGAAACAATGGAAACAGTAACAGACTTTATTTTCTTGGCCTCTGAAATCACTGCAGATGGTGACTGTAGTCATGAAATTAAAAGACTTAGAAGAAAAGTTATACCAAACCTAGACAGCTTATTGAAAAGCAGAGATATTACTTTACCAACAAAAGTCTAGTCAAAGCTATGGTTTTTTTTCATAGACATTTATGAATGTAAGTGTTGACTCTAAAGAAGTCTGAGCACCAAATAATTGATGCTTTTGAACTGTGGTGCTGGAGAAGACTCTTGAGTCCCTTGAACTGCAAACAGATGCAACCAGTCCATTCTAAAGGAAATCTGTTCAGAATGTTTTGTGGAAGGACTGATGCTGAAGCTGAAACTCAATACTTTTGCCACCTGTTTGGAAGAACTGACTCCTTGTAAAATACCCTGATGCTGGGAAAGATTGCAGATGAGAGGAGAAGAGGACAACAGAGGATAATATGGTTGGATTGTATCACTGACCCTATGGACATGAGTTTAACTAACCTCTTGGATTTGGTGATGGACAGGGAAGCCTGAAGTGCTGCAGTCCATGGAGTCTCAAAGCACTGGACAGGACTGAGTGACTGAACTGAACTGAACTGATGTAGTATACAGTAGTCAGTATAAAAGTGCCAAGTGGGTTGGATATTGAAAGATATAAGAGGAGATCAGCTGAATGCTCAGAAAATCTTTATAAAATAAGTAGCATTTCTCCTGGCCTTTCAAGAATAATTAAGATTGGAAATGCAGAGAAAAAGCAGATACTGAAACAGATCAGTGCACACAAAATAAATGACATAAAAAAAAAAAAGAAAAATGACAAGAAAGCAAGTAATCTGGGGAAATTGTCTATTCAGTATGATAGTACATGAAGGTTTGATTGATATAAAATCATTTTTAAAATTCACATAAATTAAGAAGGCTAAAATTTTTCTTCTCTATGTCATAATATATTCAATGCATTTACCTAAAAGTCATATATTTTGGTACATATTTAATCAATATTAATATTATTGCAATGTATAGCAGACACAGAAGGAATTCAGTATGGAAGAACCACAAGAATATTTTCAGCAAATTCTGTAAACCACATGACACCCTATATAGATTTTAACTTGCAGTATGTGCATAAACCAATCAGAATGGATGCCAGCTAGTATGCCATACCAGTTTCTAGTGATTCTCAGCATCACATTAAGTTGTAATTTGACTCATTAAGATTAATTATACCTCATCCAAGTTATACACTAAAGTGCAAGTGTTACTGCTCAGTTATATCTGACTGTGTGTGACCCCATGGACTGTAGTCTGCCAGGCTCCTCTGTCCATAGGATTCTTCAGGTAAGAATGCTCGTGAAGTGAAAGTCGCTCAGTCATGTTGACTCTTTGCAACCCCATGAACTGTATCAGACAGTCAGTCAGTTCAGTCGCTTAGTCGTGTCCAACTCTGTGACCCCAAGAATCGCAGCATGCCAGGCCTCCCTGTCCATCATCAACTCCCGAAGTTCACTCAGATTCACATCCACCGAGTCAGTGATGCCATCCAGCCATATCATCCTCTGTCATCCCCTTCTCCTCCTGCCCCCAATCCTTTGCAGCATCAGAGTCTTTTCCAGTGAGTCAACTCTTCTCATGAGGTGGCCAGAGTACTGGAGTTTCAGCTTTAGCATCATTCCTTCCAAAGAAATCCCAGGGCTGATCTCCTTCAGAATGGACTGGTTGGATCTCCTTGCAGTCAAAGGGACTCTCAAGAGTCTTCTCCAACACCAAAGTTCAAAAGCATCAATTCTTCGGCACTCAGCCTTCTTCACAGTCCAACTCTGACATCCTTACATGACCACAGGAAAAACCATAGCCTTGACTAGACAGACCTTAGTTGGCAAAGTAATGTCTCTGCTTTTGAATATGCGATCTAGGTTGGTCATAACTTTTCTTCCAAGGAGTAAACATCTTTTAACTTCATGGATGCAATCACCCATGGAATTATCCAGCCCAGAATACTGGAGTGGGTAGCCTTTCCCTTCTCCAGGGATCTTCCCAACCAAGGGATAGAATCCAGGTCTCCCGCATTGCAGACAGATTCTTCGACAGCTGAGCCATTGGAGTGGGTTGCCATTTCCTCCTCCAAAGGATCTTCCAGACTCAGGGATTGAGCTTGATCTTCTCCAGTGCAGGCAGATTCTTTTACTGTCTGAGCCACCACAGAAGCCCCCAAGTTATATAAATAACTACAAAATTAAAAGTTTGAGCTTAATTCTAATTACACTATATAATTTATTTCAGTGATTAAAGTGAAAAATTTAATAGATACAAATTAACTTTTTGCATCCTACATAAACCATTCTATTTTCTTGTTGAAGTTCCTTTCCTTCTTATCAAATCACAGAAGTTTATCTTTCTTTTAAAAAGTAGTCATTAACTGAATTTATATAGTAATGTCATTTTGTGAAATAATAGCATTTCCAGTTGACAATAAAAAAGAAAATTAGTCTGTCTAATGCGTCTGATTCTTACTGCAGCAGTAATTTTCTAACATCTGTAGCTATACATATTCATTAAATTTCTCTAATATTATAAAGCAAAAGATTATCAACAATTTCTAAAGGGCTGGAAAGAAACAGAGGTTACAAGAAAATTACTGTACTATATTTGGCATTTAAAAAAATTGGAGCTATATTTAGTATTTGTACTGCCATAAAAATTTAAAACAAACACTAATAAATAGCTCTTATCAGTTTCTCCTTTGGAAGAAAATAATAATTGAAACTTAAGGTATCATTTGGCTTTTTAAATACATAATTGGAGGCAGGTTGCTCTCAATTTCACATCAAGCAGGATTGCACTCAGGAATGAAAGAGTAATTTAGTCAATTTGTATATGTGTATGTGTGTGTAATTCAAGAGATAGTGAAGTTTTCTCTGGCAAGGAAATGTTTTTTATATCAAATTTATGTGTGTGTGTTTCTCTATAGGGCTCTAGTATAATAAGATTTATATATGAGATTTTTACCTCCTTACTTGCATGGTGTAATAAAACAAAGTTTTTCTCATAATGAGAACTTTTAAGATTTAATCTAAGAAACTTTCAAATATTTGATACAATATTAACTGCATTCATCATGCTGTTCATTACATCCCCATGACTTATTTATTTTACATCTCGAAGATTGTACCTTATGACCTCCTTTACCCATCTCATCTACCTTTCTTTCTCTAGTAATCACCAAATTTTTTCTGTATCTATAAGTTTATTGCATTTAGTACAACACCTTCAAGTTTCAAACATGTCACAAATGGCAATGGCAAGATTTTATTCTTCATATATGACTGAAATACACACACATATATGTATATATATATGCATTTGTTCCACCATGGGACAGAGAATACATTTAGTGTTGCACTTTAGACCAATGTTTATTAAGCAGCTGTGACATAAATTATCCTTTACCCTTTAAAAATGCTATGGCTTTAAATTATGATTGATTTTAATATGGAATAAATGTGTGCTCAGTCACTCAGTCATGTCCAACTTTTTGTGACCCCATGGACTATAGCCCTCCAAGCTCCTCTGTTCATGGGATTCTCCTGGCAATAATACTGAGTAGTTGCCATTTCCCTCTCCAGCGGCTCTTCCTGATCCAGGGATTGAACCACGTCTCTTACTTCTCCTGCATTGGCAGGCAGATTCTTTACCCCTGCACCATCTGGTAAACACATACATATATCTGTCTGTAATTCATGTATTTATTTCACTGGCCTTCCCAGGTGGCACAGTGGTAAAGAATCCACCTGCTAGTGCAGGACACATTAGAGACATGGGTTTGATCCCTGGGTTGGGAAGAAACCCTGTTGGAGGAAATGGCAACCCATTCCATAATTCTTGCCTGGAGAATCCCATGGAGAGAGGAGCCTGGCGGTCTACAGTCCAACACAAAGAGCTAGAAATGCTCACACAAACACTCACACATATATTTTCTTTATCCGTTTATTCATCACTGATTGATGGTCAATTTAAGGTTGTTTTAATTTCTTAGATATTATAAATAATGCTTTAATAAATATGGCTGTGCATATATGTTTTTGATTTAGTGCTTGGATAAATAAGTGGAAGTGGAATTTTTGGATCTTATGGTAGCTTCAATTTTAATTATTTTTGAAATCTCCATACTGTTTTCTGTATTGACTAAACCAATTTACATTGCCATCAACAGTGAAAAGCCTATGACTGTGTGCATCACAACAAACTGTGGAAAATTCTTAAAGAGATGGGAATACCAGGCCACCTGACCTGCCTCCTGAGAAATCTGTAAGCAGGTCAAGAAGGAAGTTAGAACCAGACGTGGAACAACAGACTGGTTCCAAATTGGGAAAGGAGTACATCCCCCTGCTTATTTAACTTATTTAAGTTACTTACATTATTTAAGTATGTCACCCTGCTTCTTTACTTATATACAAAGTACATCATGAGAAATGCTAGACTGGATGAAGCGCAAGCTGGAATCAAAATTTCCAGGAGAAATATCAATAACCTCAGATATACAGATGACACCACACTTATGGCAGAAATTGAGGAAGAACTAAAGAGCCTCTCATTGAAAACGAGAGAGGAGAGTGAAAAAGTTGGCTTAAAACTCAACATTCAGAAAACTGAGATCATGGCATGTGGTCCCATCACTTTATGGCAAATAGATAGGGAAACAATGAAAACAGTGTCAGACTTTATTCTCTTGGGCTCCAAAATCATTGCAGGTGGTGACTGCAGCCTTGCAATGAAAAGACACTTGCTCCTTGGAAGTAAAGTTATGACCAAACTAGACACCATATTAAAAAGCAGAGACATTGCTTTGTGCCAAAGGTCCTTCTAGTCAAAGCTATGGTTTTTCCAGTGGTCATGTATAGATGTGAGAGTTGGACTATAAAGAAAGCTGAGGACCAAAGAATTGATGCTTTTGAACTGTGGTGTTGGAGAAGACTCTTGAGAGTCCTTTGGACTGCAAGGAGATCCAGCCAGTCAATCCTAAAGGAAATCAGTCCTGATTATTCATTGGAAGGACTGATGCTGAACCTGAAACTCCAATACTATGACCACCTGATGCAAACTGACTCATTAGAAAAGACCTTGATGTTGGGTAAGACTGAAGGCAGGAAGAGAAGGGAACAACAAAGAATGAGATAGTATCACTGATTTGATGGACATTAGTTTGAGCAAGCTTCAGGAGCTGGTGATGGACAGGGAAGCCTGGTGTGCTGCAATCCATGGGGTTGCAAAGAATCAGACAAGACTGAGCAACTGAACTGAACAACAGTGTACAGTGTTCCCTTTTCTACTCATTCTCTTGAATTCTTGGTATTTTTTTATCCTTTTGATTATAACCATTCTGTCTAATGAAGGGGACATCTTGTTGTCATTTTGACTTGCCTTTCTCTGAAAGTTAATGATATTGAGCATATTTTCATGTACCTACGACTATCTGTATGTTTACTTTGGAAAAATGTCTATGCAGATCTTCCACTCATTTTAAATCTAATTGTTAGGATTTTTTTTATTTTTTTGCTATTGAGCTGTATGAGTTTTAATATACACTTTAGTATTATCCCTTTATTCAGAGTATGGTTGGCAAATATTTTTATTTCATTTCCTAACTATTTTGATATATTAATTGGTTAAAATATCAGGAGAAAATCCAATTCACGCAGATATACAGTTGGAAAAGGGAGTTGTATTTGAATATTTTCACCTGGCTGTTGGAATTCTTTGATACTACAGAAAACATTAAAAAATAATAATAATAATAATGGCAGTTTTTTTGAAGGTTAGTTACAAAAGCTAATCTGAAGCTACATGAATAAAATCTTCCTACATTGCTACATTAAAATATATTAGTCTCTATAATTTCAAGTGGATTATTTATCATGCATTATTTTGTAATATTATGCAAAGGTCTTTCAGAAAACACTGATTTACAGAATTATGTAGATCCGCCACATATTACATATTTCATGATGTGATATAAAAATCATATTTTAAAAACTACCAAAAATAACTTTATAAAAAAGCTTTTAAGTATGATTTTCAATCTAATGTTGATAGATAGAAGTTTTCCAAATATCTAATTTTCATCTGAAAGGTCCAAGTTTATCACTGACAGCAAATGCTGTCATATTTTTAAAAACAACAGTTTTATCTTAGTCATTTTTCCAGGAAAATTATCTGTACAATATGAGGCTAAAATTTTGCTTGCTTATCACTCATTGTTTCAAGTGTAAATAGTATTTTATTGAAAAAAAAAAAAAAAAGACTAGTTCAGCAGGGAACATAATCACCAAACAAGTTCTTTTTACTCTAGACAAACATTTTGTAATACAGTAGAAGTGTTTTAGTTTTATTTCTTGTTTTGTCAAATAGTGTTAAAAATAGGTTACTCAGGTTAATATTTAATAAAATGAATGGTTTTGCTACTTCATAAAGGATACTCAAGTTTTCTCTTTGTTTTAACTGTGAAATTACGGTATTAAAAACTACAGTGACTACTAAGCACTTCTAGTGTCCAAACTTTGATTTGTCCCAAGGTACCATTAATTAACTCACCATTGTTCATGCCTCATAAGGCAAACATCAACATGGTTAAAAGGGCAAAGAACTACTTTGAAAACAGTTTTTACCTAACATTTTATAACAGGGTTTCTCTAAAAATAGTCAGCTAAGAGCCTGGGCCAGACTTACCATTTTGCAATAAAAAGTAAATATCTAGGCTTCATGCTCTATGTACTGAATCAGAAACTCGGGAGGAATATGAATTTTTAGCAAGCTTAGAGTTTCTGGCAATGGATGTTGTTTTTGAAAACCACTCTCCTAGGAGTTCTCTAAAAAGTATAGGTCAGAAAAAAAATTCAAACAAATTTTGCTACTCAGGCTTATTTCTGCTTTAGCTCTTTTGCTATTTCCTGTCCATCTCTAGGGTAGATCACTAACATGGTAGCATATGCCTGCCTTCAGCAGTTGAATTAATAATGCATCTCATCTCTTCAACCAATTCCTCCCTGGATATTTCTACAATTGTTAGGGTTTTCTGCTTGTCTCTCTCACTGGATCAAGGGAAGATATTTTCCTCTTTTGATGTCCTGAAAGTTTAGAAGTAAGGAGTGACTGTCATTTCAGTTCAGTTCAGTCGCTGAGTCGTGTCCGACTCTTTGCGATCCCATGAATTGCAGCACACCAGGCCTCCCTGTCCATCACCATCTCCCGGAGTTCACTCAGACTCGTGTCCATCGAGTTCATGATGCCATCCAGCCATCTCATCCTTGGTCGTCCGCTTCTCCTCCTGCCCCCAATCCCTCCCAGCATCAGGGTCTTTTCCAATGAGTCAACTCTTCGCATGAGGTGGCCAAAGTACTAGAGTTTCAGCTTTAGCATCATTCCTTCCAAAGAAATCCCAGGGTTGATCTCCTTCAGAATGGACTGGTTGGATCTCCTCGCAGTCCAAGGGACTCTCAAGAGTCTTCTCCAACCCACAGTTCAAAAGCATCAATTCTTCAACACTCAGCTTTCTTCACAGTCCAACTCTCGTATCCATACATGACTACTGGAAAAACCATAACCTTGACTAGATGGGCCTTAGTCAGCAAAGTAATGTCTCTTCTTTTGAATATACTATCTAGGTTGGTCATAACTTTTCCTCCAAGGAGTAAGCGTCTTTTAATTTCATGGCTGCAGTCACCATCTGCAGTGATTTTGGAGCCCCCCAAAAATAAAATCTGACACTGTTTCCACTGTTTCCCCATCTATTTCCCATGAAGTGATGGGACCAGATGCCATGATATTCGTTTTCTGAATATTGAGCTTTAAGCCAACTTTTTTGCTTTCCTCTTTCACTTTCATCAAGAGGCTTTTTAGCTCCTCTTTACTTTCTGTCATAAGGGTGGTGTCATCTGCATATCTGAGGTTACTGATATTTCTCCCAGCAATCTTGATTCCACCTTGTGTTTCTTCCAGTCCAGCATTTCTCATGATATACTCTGCATGTAAGTTAAATAAGCAGGGTGCCAATATACAGCCTTGACGTACTCCTTTTCCTATTTGGAACCAGTCCGTTGTTCCATGTCTAGTTCTAACTGTTGCTTCCTGACCTGCATACAGATTTCTCAAGAGGCAGGTTAGGTGGTCTGGTATTCCCATCTCTCTCAAAATTTTCCACAGTTCATTGTGATCCACACAGTCAAAGGCTTTGGCATAGTCAATAAAGCAGAAATTGATGTTTTTCTGGAACTCTCTTGCTCTTTCCATGATCCAGTGGATGTTGGCAATTGGATCTCTGGTTCTTCTGCCTTTACAAAAACCAGCTTGAACATCAGGGAGTTCATGGTTCACATATTGCTGAAGCCTGGCTTGGAGAATTTTGAGCATTACTTTACTAGCATGTGAGATGAGTGCAATTGTGTGGCAGTTTGAGCATTCTTTTGTATTGCCTTTCTTTGGAATTGAAATGAAAACTGACCTTTTCCAGTCCTGTGGCCACTGCTGAGTTTTCCAGTTTGCTGGCATATTGGAATGACTGTAGGAGGCAACAAGAGATTGGGGAAGGGAGGGATTTTTTTCATCACATTTCTTTCTTCAACCCAGAATTCCTATACCTTAGTGGCAGGCAGATGGATAGCTTGAATAAAGAGTGTTGAGACAGTTCTCTAGGCATGCCAGAGTATAGCTTATCTCCAACTGTTATCAGAATTCAAGTTTTCTCTCGAGAAGTTTCTGGGCATCATACAACAAAGAATGTCTCTAGACAGTATTCAGTTGACTCTAAATATTTTAAAATAATTTAGGTTATTTCCACCTAGAGCATCCCAAAGTGATTAAATTTCTAACCTAGTAAAATCTAATCTCACCAGACTTTCCATCTCTGATATTTTTGATTAATGCCTTAAAGAAGACTCTCTTTATGTCTGTGTCCTTGATTGTCTCTATATTGTCTTTGCTTAATAGAAATCACCCACTGACATTTCTATTGCTTCTGTTAAAGACAGTCCTTTCAATAAGGCCATCTTCTAACTGTGCTTCCATTATTCTCTCTGCCACCACCACACCCACTATATAACTAACAAATTCCGAAGTCCTAAACTTCTTTACAAAATATAATTTTCACTTGTTAATCTTTCATTTCCATATTCTTTGACTGCTTCACAGTCTCTTCTTATCCTTCTCAAATCAAATTCATTTGATTTCAAGGTTTCAAAAATAAGCTACTTACTAATGCTAAGCACAAGCATCTCTTCTGATTTCTAGGATCATATGTTGTTGCTGTTCATTCACTAGCCATGTCTGACTCTTTGCTACCCTCTTGGACTGCAGCACACCAGTCTCCCATGTTCTTCATTATCTCTGAGAGTTTGCTCAAACTCATATCCATTGACTCAGTGATGCTATCCAACCATCTCATTCTCTGCTGCCACCGTCTCCTTTTGTCTTCAATCTTTCCTATCATCAAGGTCTTTTCCATTGAGTCAGTTCTTTACATCAGGTGGCCAAAATATTGGCACTTCAGCTTTAGCATCAGGCTTCCAAAGAATATTCAGGGTTGATTTCCTTTAGAATTGATTCATTTGATCTCCTTGCAGTAGAAGTGACTCTTGAGAGGCTTCGCCAGCACCACAGTTAACAAGCAACAATTCTTCAGTGTTCAGGTCAGTACAGTTGCACAGTCGTTTCTGACTTGTCCTGACCCCATGAATTGAAGCACGCCAGGCTTCCCTGTCCATCACCAACTCCCGGAGTTCACCCAAACTCTTGTCCATCGAGTTGGTGATGCCATCCAGCCATCTCATCCTCTGTCGTCCCCTTCTCCTCCTGGCCCCAATCCCTTCCAGCATCAGAGTCTTTTCTAATGAGTCAAGTCTTCACATGAGGTGGCCAAAGTACTGGAATTTCAGCTTTAGCATCAGTCTTTCCAAAGAACACTCAGGGCTGATCTCATTTACAATGGACTGGTTGGATCTCCATGCAGTCCAAGGGACTCTGAAGAGTCTTCTCCAACACCACAGTTCAAAATCATCAATTCTTCAGCGCTAAGCTTTCCTCACAGTTCAACTTTCACATCCATACATGACCACTGGAAAAACCATAGCTTTGACTAGATGGGCCTTTGTTGCCAAAATAATGTCTCTGCTTTTGAATATTCTATCTAGATTGGTCATAACTTTCCTTTGAAGGAGTAAACGTCTTTTAATTTCATGGCTGCAATCACCATCTGCAGTGATTTTGGAGCCCAAAAAGTAAAGTCTGACACTGTTTCCACTGTTTCCCCATCTATTTCCCATGAAGTGATCGGACCAGATGCCACGATCTTAGTTTTCTGAATGTTGAGGCTTAAGTGTGCAGCCTTCTAAATGGTCCAACTCTCACATTCATACATGACTACTGGAAAAACTATAGCTTTCACTATACAGACTTTTGTCAGCAAAGTAATGTCTCTGATTTTTAATATGCTGTCTAGATTTGTCATAGCTTTCCTTCCAAGGAGATCACATCTTTTGATTTCATGGCTGCAGTCATGCAGTGACTTTAGAGCCCAAGAAAATAAATCTGCCACTGCTTCTATTTTTTCCCCTTCTATTTGCCATGAAGTAATGACAGGTGTTATGACCAACCTAGATAGCATATTGAAAAGCAGAGACATTACTTTCCAACAAAGATCTGTCTAGTCAAGGCTATGGATTTTCCAGTGGTCATGTATGGATGTGAGAGTTGGACTGTGAAGAAGGCTGAGTGCCAAAGAATTGATGCTTTTGAACTGTAGTGTTGGAGAAGACTCTTGAGAGTCCCTTGAACTGCAAGGAGATCCAACCAGTCCATTCTGAAGGAGATCAACCCTGGGATTTCTTTGGAAGGAATGATGTTAAAGCTGAAACTGCAATACTTTGGCCACCTTGTGCAAAGAGTTGACTTGTAGGAAAAGTCTCTGATGCTGGGAGGGATTGGGGGCAGGAGGAGAAGGGGACGCAGTGGATGAGATGGCTGGATGGCATCACTGACTCAATGGACATGAGTCTGAGTGGACTCCAGGAGTTGGTGATGGACAGGGAAGCCTAACGTGCTGCGATTCATGGAATCACAAAGAGTCGGACACGACTGAGCGACTGAACTGAACTGAACTGAATGACAGGCGCCATAACCTCAGTTTTTTTTAATGCTGAGTTTTATATCCAACCATAATATTCAATACTCAGATAGCTATTGCCTTTAAAGTATAGTTGTTTGTCCTTTACGATCAGACTGGGTTAGATGTCATACATTCATTCATTTTTTTAATCCAATAAGGATAAATTATTTACTTTCAGCCATGTCTTATGTAGAAGATAAAGAAATAAGATTCCTTATACTCATAGGTTTAATGTATGGTGGACATTATATCTGTAAAGAGTTAATTGCAATATAGTGTTAGAGAGGGGCTTCCTAGGTGGCTTAGTTGTAAAGAACCCAACTGCTAATGCAAGAGACATATGTGATGCAGCTTCTATCCCTGGGTTTGGAAGATCCCCTGGAAGAGGGCACAGGCAACCCACTCCAGTATTCTTCCCTGGAGAATCCCATGAGCCTAGCAGGCACAGTCCATATGAGTCAGACATGACTGAAGCAACTTAGCATGCATACTCACCCCGTAACAGATGGTTCTAGAGATAACAGTAAGTTCATAAAGAGTGGAGTATTCAGTTATATCTTGAAAAACCACAAGAGTTATGGAGAGAATGGATCTTGAAATATATCTTAAAACATAATTAACAGGTACTAGCAACGTGGATGGAGAAGGGGATGTGTGGAACTGCAGAAGTGCTTAGGCTGCAGTGTTATATCATGAGTATGCTTCTTCCTAGTACTTATTATGGAGAAGGCAATGACACCTCACTCCAGTACTCTTGTCTGGAAAATCCCATGGACAGAGGAGCCTGGTAGGCTGTAGTCCATGTGGTCGCTAAGAGTCAGACATGACTGAGCAACTTCACTTTCACTTTTTACTTTCATGCATTGGAAAAGGAAATGGCAAATCATTCCAGTGTTCTTGCCTGGAGAATCCCAGGGACAGAGGAGCCTGGTGGGCTGCTGTCTATGGGGTCACACAGTTGGGCATGACTTAAGTGACTTAGCAACAGCAGTACTTCTTAAAATATATTGTATTTGTTCATTGACATTTATGTCCTCATGAGAGACTGCACTTTTATTTTTTAATCACTATGTGTGGCACAAAACACGATATGTTTTAGGCATCAAGTAAATGTGTAGAATGAACTAGTGACTTCTTTAAGTTTATGCAAGCTTTTAATGGAGAAACCAGCATCAAAACCTAAGTCTCATTACCTCAGTCAGTTTTTTAAAAACTGTATTGTACTCTGCATGTACTAGAATTCTGATTTAAAAGTGCAACATACATGTATGTCTGTTTATAAGCTATCTTACTATCTGGACTTTAAATGAAGGTTTAAAAACTTGCACCAGTAGGTAATTGGCAAAGATTTTACATTTGTGGAAGTTAATATATTCTTTGCTATACCTCAGAATTAATTATTTATGAAGTGGGTGATTCACAATAAAGATGGAATTTACAGCCCCAAAGAGAATTTTTATCATTCATGGCTGGAGACCCTTATCCCTTAATGAAATTCTGTAATGTAAAGCATTACATTACATGTGACATTTTCTGATCACACTTTTAGATGCATTTATAAGCATTTAGGAATATAGCACTCTTCAGCTTTTGGAATCAGTTTCTTTATTCCATGCCTGCTTTCATAAATGCTTTTCATTTATTCTCTGTCATGTACCTTTGACTTGTGGTGATATTTATAATAAGTCAATCAGCAAAGGTGACTGACTGAATTGATTTATGCCAGATGGACCTATCCCCTTCACATATAAATGGCATGAACTCCATAAATCTAAGTTCTAAAGGTGTTAGCCAACTTTAATGAAAGCAGAAATGTTGACCCAAGAAAATGAGCAATAGCTTTCTTCTCTGTTTCTTTATCCTGTAAAGATCAAGAGGTGTTCTTAGATGTAGCTGATAAAACTTTTTATTATTTCCAGGTTGCCATCTGTTCTATGCGACTTACACGTTTTAAACATCTGAATATATATTTCTCCAAACTATTAATACTAAGAGAACTTCAGACATTAATTAGTCAACAACTACAAATAATATGGCCAATAGTTATTGAGTAACCATTTCATATTGGGAACCTAGGTAAGAAATTTGTGATTTCATTTATTCTTCAGAAAAAACCTTCGGTATCAAATACTAAAACGGAGAATGCATTTAGCGTTTGATGAAACAACAGCATTAGAGAAGGTAAATAAGTTGCTCACAGTTATAGGTGAGGACAGGAGAAAGAATTTAAACTTTCTATTCAAATTCCAGAGCCCAAGCTTTAAAATACTAGACTGCATGACTCTCCTTTACTACAATCCAAACACTGTATATATAAATCCCTGAAGAAGGGAATGGCAAACTGTTCCAGTATTCTTTCTTGGAAAATTCTTTCTTGGACAGAGCCTAGTGGACTACAGTCCATGGGGTTGCAAGCAGTCAGACATAAATATTTATTTATAGGAATCTAATACTCTAAAGAAAAAGGGCTACAGTATAATCTAATATAACTGTATAAGAGAATATATACATGTATATTATGAAAGTTCAAATAATTATTGGAAAAAGGAAAGCATAGCATACAAAACAGTAGCAGAAAAAAATTAGGAAAATATTGAAATAATATATGCAAGAGATGAAAAGGAAAAGCTATAAGACAGTCACATACAGATTAGAAATATGAGCCTCACTGATGATGCTGTGAAAGTGCTGCACTCAATATACCAGCAAATTTGGAAAACTCAGCAGTGACCACAGGACTGGAAAAGGTCAGTTTTCATTCCAATCCCAAAGAAAGGCAATGCCAAAGAATGCTCAGACTACCACACAATTGCACTCATCCCACACGCTAGTAAAGTAATGCTCAAAATTCTCCAAGCCAGGCTTCAGCAATACGTGAACCGTGAGCTTCCAGATGTTCAAGCTGCTTTTAGAAAAGGCAGAGGAACCAGAGATCAAATTGCCAACATCCGCTGGATCATGGAAAGAGCAAGAGAGTTCCAGAAAAAGACATCTATTTCTGCTTTATTGACTATGCCAAAGGGTTTCACTGTGTGGATCACAATAAACTGTAGAAAATTCTGAAACAGATGGGAATACCAGACCATCTAACCTGCCTCTTGAGAAATCTGTATGCAGGTCAGGAAGCAACAGTTAGAACTGGACATGGAACAACAGACTGGTTCCAAATAGGAAAAGGAGTATGTCAAGGCTGTTTATGTCACCCTGCTTATTTAACTTCTATGCAGAGAACATCATGAGAAATGCTGGACTGGAAGAAACACAAGCTGGAATCAAGATTGCCAGGAGAAATATCAGTAACCTCAGGTATGCAGATGACACCACCCTTATGGCAGACAGTGAAGAGGAGCTAAAAAGCCTCTTGATGAAAGTGAAAGAGGAGAGTGAAAAAGTTGGCTTAAAGCTCAACATTCAGAAAACAAAGATCATGGCATCTGGTCCCATCACTCCATGGGAAATAGATGGGGAAACAGTGGAAACAGTATCTGACTTTATTTCTGGGGCTCCAAATCACTGCAGATTGTGGTTGCAGCGATGAAATTAAAAGACACTTACTCCTTGGAAGAAAATTTATGAGCAGCCTAGAACTCAACATTCAGAAAACAAAGATCATGGCATCTGGTCCCATCACTCCATGGGAAATAGATGGGGAAACAGTGGAAACAGTATCTGACTTTATTTCTGGGGCTCCAAAATCACTGCAGATTGTGGTTGCAGCGATGAAATTAAAAGACACTTACTCCTTGGAAGAAAATTTATGAGCAGCCTAGATAGCATATTCAAAAGCAGAGACATTGGTCTGACTAAGGTCTGTCTAGGCAAGGCTATGGTTTTTCCAGTATTCCTGTATGGATATGAAAGTTGGACTGTGAAGAAGGCTGAGTGTCGAAGAATTGATGCTTTTGAACTGTGGTGTTGGAGAAGACTCTTGAGAGTCCCTTGGACTGCAAGGAGATCCAACCAGTCCATTCTGAAGGAGATCAACCTTGAGATTTCTTTGGAAGGAATGATGCTAAAGCTGAAACTCCAGTACTTTGGCCACCTCATGCGAAGAGTTGATTCATTGGAAAAGACTCTGATGCTGGGAGTGATTGGGGGCAGGAGGAGAAGGGGACGACTGAGGATTGGATGGCTGGATGATATCACTGACTTGATGAACACTGAAGGTACTCTTTGTTGTGACAAATATGTAAAACTTCAGTTCAGTTCAATTGCTCAGTCATGTCTGACTCTTTCTGACCCCATGAACCACAGCACACCAGGCCTCCCTGTTTATCACCAACTCTCGGAGTCCACCCAAACCCATGTTCATTGAGTCAGTGATGCCATCCTACCATCTCATCCTCTGTCATCCCCTTCTCCTCCTGCCCTCAATCTTTCCTAGCATCAGGGACTTTTCAAATGATTCAGCTCTTCACATCAGGTGGCCAAAGTATTGGAGTTTCAGCTTTAACATCAGTCCTTACCATGAATACTCAGGACTGATCTCCTTTAGGATATCCTGGTTGTATCTCCTTGCAGTCCAAGAGATCTCAAGAGTATTCTCCAACACCACAGTTCAAAAGCATCAGTTAGAGCCCAACTCTCACATCCATACATGACTACTGAAAAAACCATAGCCTGACTAGTTGGAACATTGTCTATAAAGTAATGTCTCTGCTTTTAAATATGCTGTCCAGGTTGGTCATACCTTTCCCTCCAAGGAGCAAGCATCTTTTAATTTCATGGCTACAATCACCATCTGCAATGATTTTGGAGCCCAGAAAAATAAAGTCTGACACTGTTTCCACTGTTTCCCCACCTATTTGCCATGAAGTAATGGGACCAAATGCCATGATCTTCATTTTTGAATGTTGAACTTTAAGCCAACTTTTTCACTCTCCTGTTTTACTTTCATCAAGAGGCTCTTTAGTTTTTCTTCACTTTCTGCCATAAGGGTGGTGTCATCTGCATCTTTGAGGTTATTGATATTTCTCCCAGCAATCTTGATTCCAGCTTGTGCTTCCTCCAGCCCAGTGTTTCTCATGATGTACTCTGCATATAAGTTAAACAAGCTGGGTGACAATATACAGCCCTGACGTACTCCTTTTCCTATTTGGAACCAGTCTGTTGTTCTATGTCCAGTTCTAACTGTTGCTTCCTGACCTGCATATTGATTTTTCAAGAGGCAGGTCAAGTGGTCTGGTATTCCCACCTCCTCAGAATTTTCCACAGTTTATTTTGATCCACACAGTCAAAGGCTTTGGCATAGCAATAAAGCAGAAATAGATGTTTTTCTGGAACTCTCTTGCTTTTTCTATAATCCAGCGGATGTTGACAATTTGATCTCTGGTTCCTCTGGCTTTTCTAAAACTCACTTGAACATCTGGAAGTTCATGGTTCATATATTGATGAAGCCTGGCTTGGAGAATTTTGAGCATTACTTTACTAGTATAAAGTAATACTTTATAAGCATACTTATTATGCTTATTTTGTTTTCTAAGAAATCTAATAATGGGAAATAATTGCAGTTGCCCTTAATGATTACTGTCAGTATCGGGAATCCATTCCTTTAGACATGTATCATAAATCAGTTAAAAGAGAATGTGGAGACAGTCTGACTCATGGAATCTTAAAGACTATTATGAGCAGCATGTTGTAAAAAGCCCATATTCAGAAAAATACTATTTATGAATTTTGTTATTTGTTAATGTATTATTTTGTCTTCCAAACTATCTTACTATAACAATTCTTAGATCTAAAAATTCCAGTTATTAAAATTTTAGATATCTATGTATATGTGTGTAATGTATATCTATAGATAGACAGATGCACACACACACTCAAAAAGGGAAAGTTCTGATGTTTGTCTTTTGGTAATTATAAGCAATTTCTAGTTCTTAATGAAATACAATTTAAACTATCACTTAAAAAAATACCCTGAATTGTCGTCTTACTTTTAAAATGTCCCGAAGGCTACTTAAGATATTTCATGGCCATATATATTTTGCAATATTCAAGAAACATTTTAAGAATATGAAATCTAGCCCCTATCCTATTATGAAGGTCCTAATAAATTGTAATAAAGAATGTAAATGCTTCCTGACAGGGGCTGCCAACTACAGCCGAGCAGATGATGTAACCCTAGGAGACACGATTCACGGCATCATCTATGTGACGGTTTCACTCCAGGCCATCTTCATGGAATATTAAGAGTAAAGGACTTTCCATGAATTTTAGAAGGAAATATAAGAGATTTAACATACATTGATATATCAGACATTTTCTGTAACACAACTTGGTCTTAATTTTAATGTTAACCTGAATTTTGTGAAACTGAGCACAGATTCATGGACATAGACCTACATTAGCCTTTAACTCTCAACGTGTGTAAGATATCTATACAGATTAAGTGACAAAAGTGAAGAAGTGACAAGGTATTTGTGTCCCAAAAGAGTAGTTGATACTTGTGGAGTGTGTTTTAGTTCTATACTTTGAGCAATAAGTAATATTTGCCTTTCACTTTTGTGACCCTAATATAGCTATTTTGAGTAATAAAAAGTATTTTTATATTTGATCAGGGAAGTATTAGAGATACAATAATTACTTTTTTCCATTTGAATTTTCTAGAAAAGAGTTTCTAATAGAAAAAAAGCTTGTTTGTGGAAAAAGCTATTTTCAAATTATTTGAAGAAAAATGTAAAATATCCAGGCCTCTATTTAACATTTGCAAAATGCTTCAGTAAAAAAGCAAGTCATACATCTCTGAGCTCATTAGGGATATAAACGACAAACAGTACTTTGTTTCATTTTGACTAAAAGTATAAGTCATTCTAATGGCTAGTTAAATAAGACCAAATAATTACATCTGAATTTGCATAAATCAACCATTCATTTATGCCCTTTACACTAATGTCTATTTAATGCTTGGTTGTTACTTGTTAACGTTTTACTTGAGAACATGAGCTCAGTATTGAAAGGGTCATTTTAGACTAATATAAAAGTGTTTAATATTTGAATGATGGGACTAATTATTTTTATTTGAATAAATACAATTTGAGCTAACAGAAGACCTTCATTACAAGATGTGGAAAAGAGTTATATTCACATTAGCATTGCATTTCTTATCTTTTTTACATTCTTTCATTAAAAATATGAAGTTCTTGTGTACAGCAGATTTTACATTAAAGCAATTCCAGGTTTTAAAAATATTTATTTTACAAAATTTATTTCTGAAATATATTTACTGAGTATTTCTTCTAGTTTCCTTATCCTGGGTAAGTGCACTGGAGGCTCTGCATAAGAAGAGATAGGAGGTGTGAAGAAAGAAAAAAGTTTGTCTCATTTGACAGCATTAAATAGTACATATCAGAATAATGCATTAATTCAAATATAGCACCTTCCCTCCAAAAAATGTTACATGTTGGAAACTTTGTCATGTTAGAGTTTGCCTGTGACAGAGTTACATATAGATTTAAACAGGATGAATCTTACAATTGAAAAGTGAATCTGAGTTTGTAAATAATTATTCTTACTATCTTTTAGAAAATTTGCACTTAGAAAATATTAAAAAAAAAAAACACAACAACTAGAAGTTAATATAAACGTGCTGATGGATAGAAGACAAACCAAGAAGGCTTTGCTTAGAGTGCTTTTCATGTTTTTCTTCACTTTTTTTTCTCATTTTCTGTGCTATTCTAATCCTTAACTCCACTATATCTTCTATTTAGCAAAACGGTGACTCATTTACATTTGTGTACTAACTATAAGAAAAATAACTGTATTTGAGCTATCATATTACATAGTAACTATTTATTCATTTACTTATCATTCAAAAGATAGTTGTAGAGCACTTTAATGAGTCAGATACTGTATCAGTCTCTCAGTCGTGTCCAACATCCAACCATTTGAAACCCCATGGACTGTAGCTGACCAGAATGTAGCCCTTCTGTCCATGGGATTCTCCAGGCAAGAATATTGGGTGGGTTGTCATCCCTTACTCCACTGTAGTGGGTTGCCATTGTCTACTCCAGGGAATCTTCCTGATCCAAGGATCAAACCCAAGTCTCATGTCTCCAGCCTTGGCAGGTGGATCCCCTACTACTGGCACCATCTGGGAAAGAAACTGGAGTCTATTATACAGAGTGAAGTAAGTCAGGGAGAGAAAGACAAATACAGCATATTAATGTATATATATGGAATTAAGAAACACGGTACCAAGGATCCTAGATGCAGGGCAGCAAGGGAGACACAGATGTAAAGAACATACTTTTGGACTCAGTGGGAGAAGGCAAAGATGGAATGATTTGAGAGAACTGCATTGAAATATATGCATTACCATATGTAAAATAGATGACCAGTGCGAGTTTAATGCATGAAACAGAGCATCCAAAACCAGAGCTTTGGGACAACCTAGATGGATGGGATGCAATGGCACCCCACTCCAGTACTCTTGCCTGGAAAATCCCATGGACAGAGGAGCCTGGTAGGCTGCAGTCCATGGGATCGTGAAGAATCAGACACGACTGAGTGACTTCACTTTCTCTTTTTACTTTCATGCATTGGAGAAGGAAATGGCAACCCACTCCAGTGGTCTTGCCTGGAGAATCCCAGGGACAGGGGAGCCTGATGGATTGCCACTATAGGGTCACACAGAGTCAGACACGACTGAAGCGATTTAGCAGCAGAGGGATAGGATAGGGAGGCAGGTGGGAGGCGGCTTCAGGATGGGGGAACACATGTATACATATGATCAATTCATGTTGATGTATGGCAAAAACCATCAAAATATTGTAAATTAATTATCTTCCAATTAAAATAAACTAATTAACTTAAAATAGTGACTTGAAATACAAAGTTCCTGTCAGGGGCTGACCCACTAACACAGAAAGAGGAGAATATGTTTAGTATGTTAAATTTTACGTTCTTAACTGCTCTGATTGAGGTATTTGCACAGTATGATGAGAATAAAGAAAGGTGACATCAATGTCAAATTATAGATTTAAGTTAGGATAAAGAATAGATGGAAAGTTGAGAAAAAGAAGGTTGCTTTAAAGGATGAATGAAGTAAGTCAGATAAAGAGAGTGGTAGAGAGTCTCATGGATGTTGAATGATGAAACCAAACCAATTTAGTAAGTGGCAGTGGTGTGTGGCAATTTAATGTTGGAACTTGGAACTAGGTCAGTAAAACAGGAATGCATGCTCTGGGTAGGATCTATGAAGCTAAAGAAATAGCTTTATAAGGCTTTGTTGTTGTTCAGTCATGTTCAATTTTTTGTCCCCCCATGGATGGCAGCATGACTGGCATTCCTGTCCACCATTTCCCAGAAATTGCTCAGACTCATGTCCTTTAATTCGGTGGTTCCACCCAACCATCTCATCCTCTGTCACTCCCTTCTAATCTTGTCTTCAGTCTCTCCCAGCATCAGGGTCTTTTCCAATGAATCACCACTTTCCATCAGGTGGCCAAAGTATTGGAGTTTCAGCTTCAGCATTGGTCATTCCAATGAATATTCGGGACTGATTTCCTTTAGGATTAACTGATTTGGAACTCCTTGCTGTCCAAGGAACTCTCAAGAGGCTTCTCCAACACCTCAATTCAAAAGCATCAATTCTTCAGTGTTTGGCCTTCTTTATGGTCCAACACTCACATCTATACAGACTACTGGAAAAATCATAGCTTTGACTGTACAGACTTTGTTGACAAAGTGATGTCTCTGCTATTGAATATGCTGTTGAGGCTTGTCATAGCTTTTCTTCCAAGGAGCAAGCGTCTCTTAATTTCATGGCTGCAGTCATCATCTGCATTGATTTTAGAGCCAAAGAGAATAAAAAGTCTATCACTATTTCCATTTCCCCATCTATATGCCATGAAGTGATGGGACCAGATGCCATTATATTAGTTTTCTGAATGTTGAATTTTAAGGCAGTTTTTTCACTCTCCTCTTTCAATTTCATCAAGAAGCTCTTTAGTTCTTCTTCACTTTCTGCCATATAAGGGTGGTATAATCTACATATCTGAGGTTGTTGATATTTTTCACAGAAATCTTGATTACTGCTTGTACTTCATTGAACCTGGCATTTCGTCAAGTTTGTATACTGTCACCCTGCTTATTTAACTTATATGCAAAGTACATCATGAGAAATGCAGGACTGGAGGAAGCACAAGCTGGAATCAAGATTGCCGGGAGAAATATCAATAACCTCAGCTATGCAGATGACATCACCCTTATGGCAGAAAGTGAAGAAGAACTAAAGTGCCTCTTGAAAGTGAAAGAGGAGAGTGAAAATGTTGGCTTATAACTGAATATTCAGAAAACAAAGATTATGACATCTGGTCCCATCATTTCATGGAAAATAGATGGGAAAACAATGGAAACAGTGAGAGACTTTATTTTGAGGGGCTACAAAATCACCGCAGATAGTGACTGTAGCCATGAAATTAAAAGACACTTGCTCCTTTGAAGAAAAGTTATGACCTAGACAACATGTTAAAATGCAACAAAGGTCTGTCTAGTCAAAGCTATAGTTTTCCCAGTAGTCATGTATGGATGTGAGAGTTGGAATATAAAGAAAGTTGAGTGCTGAATAATTGATGGTTTTGAACTGTGGTGCTGGAGAAGATTCTTGAGAGTCCCTTGGAGAATAAGGAGATCCAACAAGTTCATCCTAAAGGAAATCATCCTGAATATTCATTGGAAGGACTGATGATGAAACTGAAACACCGATAGTTTGGCCACCAGATGCCAAGAAATGAGTCATTTGAAAAGACCCAGATGCTGGCAAAAATTGAAGGTTAGAGGAGTAGGGGACGACAGAGGATGAGACAGTTGGAGGGCATCATCTACTCAATGAACATGAGTTTGAGTAAGCTCCAGGAGTTGGTGATGGACAGGGAAGCCTGGCGTGCTGCAGTCCATGGGGTTGCAAAGAGTTGAACACGAATGAGCAACTGAACTGAATTGAAGTGAAGCAGGGTGACAATATACAGCATTGACATACTCCTTTCCCAATTTAGAAACAGTCTGTTGTTCCATATTCAGTTCTAACTGTTGCTTCTTTACCTGCATATAAGTTTCTCAGGAGGCAGGTAAGGTAGTCAGATATTCCTATCTCATTAAGAATTTTTCACAATTTGTTGTGATCCCCACAGTCAAAGGCTTTAGCATAGTCAATGAAGCATAAGTAGATTTTTTTCTGGAAATATCTTGCTTTTTCTATGATCCAACTGATGTTGGCCAACAGATGTTGGCAATTTGATCTCTGGATCCTCTGCCTTTTCTAAATCTATCTTGTACATCTGGAAGTTCTCAATTTTACAAGCCCAGCTTGAATGATTTCTGGTATTACTTTGCTAAAATGTAAATTGAGTATGCTTGCTTAGTAGTTTGAACATTCTTTGGCATTGCTCTTCTTTCGTATTAGAGTGAAAACTGATTTTTTCCAGTCCTGAGTTTTCCAAATTTGATTGCATATTTAATGCATCCCTTTAAGAGCATCCTCTCTTAGGACTGGAAATAGCTCAGCTGGTATTCAGTCACCTCCAGTAAAGTTCATAGTGATGCCCTCTTGCCTTCATATTCTAGAATTTCTGGCTCTAGGTGAGTGATCACACCATCATGTTTCAGTTCACTTCAATTCAGTTCAGTTCAGTCACTCAGTCGTGTCCAACTCTTTGAGATCCAATGAACTGCAGCACACCAGGCTCCCTGTCCATCACTAACTCCCGGAGTTCACTCAGACTCACACACATCGAATGAGTGAGCCATCCAGCCGTCTCATCCTCTGTTGTCCCCTTCTCCTCCTTCCCCCAATCCCTCCCAGCACCAGAGTCTTTTCCAATGAGTCAACACTTTGCATGAAGTAGTAAAAGTACTGGAGTTTCAGCTTTAGCATCATTCCTTCCAAAGAAATCCCAGGGCTGATCTCCTTCAGAATGGACTGGTTGGATCTCCTTGCAGTTCAAGGGACTCTCAAGAGTCTTCTCCAACACCACAGTTCAAAAGCATCAATTCTTCGGGGCTCAGCCTTCTTCACAGTCCAAATCTCACATCCATACATGACCACTGGAAAAACCATAGCCTTGAATAGACAGACCTTTGTTGGCAAAGTAATGTCTCAGCTTTTCAATATGCTATCTAGGTTGGTCATAACTTTCCTTCCAAGGACTAAGTGTCTTTTAATTTCATGACTGCAGTAACCATCGGAAGTAATTTTTGAGCCCAAAAAAATAAAGTCTGACACTGTTTCCCCATCTATTTCCCATGAAGTGCTGGAACCAGATGCCATGATCTTCATTTTCTGAATGTTGAGCTTTAAGCCAACTTTTTCACTCTCCTCTTTAGAGGCTTTTTAGCTCCTCTTCACTTTCTGCCATAAGGGTGGTGTCACCTGCATATCTGAGGTTATTGATATTTCTCCCAGCAATCTTGATTCCAGCTTATGCTTCCTCCAGTCCAGTGTTTCTCATGATGGACTCTGTATATAAGTTAAATAAGCAGGGTGACAATATACAGCCTTGACGTCCTCCTTTTCCTATTTGGAACCAGTTTGTTGTTCCATGTCCAGTTCTAACTGTTGCTTCCTGACCCGCATACAGATTTCTCAAGAGGCAGGTCAGGTGGTCTGGTGTTCCCACCTTCTTCAGAATTTTCCACAGTTTATTGTAATCCACACAGTCAAATCCTTTGGCATAGTCAATAAAGCAGAAATCGATGTTTTTCTGGACTCTCTTGCTTTTTTGATGAACCAGCGGATGTTGGCAATTTGATCTCTGGTTCCTCTGCCTTTCCAAAAACCAGCTTGAACATCTGGAAGTTCACAGTTCATGTATTGCTGAAGCCTGTCTTGGAGAATTTTGAACATTACTTTACTAGCGTGTGAGGTGAGTGCATTTGTGTGGTAGTTTGAGCATTCTTTGACATTGCCTTTCTTTGGGATTGAAATTAAAATTGACCTATTCCAGTCCTGTGGTCACTGCTGAGTTTTCCAAATTTGCTGGCATATTGAGTGCAGCAATTTCACAGCATCATCTTTCAGGATTTGAAATAGCTCAACTGGAATTCCATCACCTCCACTAGCTTTGTTCGTGGTGATGCTTTCTGAGGCTCACTTGACTTCACATTCCAGGATATTTGGCTCTAGGTGAGTGATCACACCATCGTGATTATCTTGGTCATGAAGATCTTTTTTGTACAGTTCTTCTGTGTATTCCTGCCACCTCTTCTTAATATCTTTTGCTTCTGTTAGGTCCATACCATTTCTGTCCTTTATTGAGCCCATCTTTGCATGAAATGTTCCTTTGGTATCTCCAATTTTCTTGAAGAGACCTCGAGTCTTTTCTATTCTGTTCTTTTCCTCTATTTCTTTCCATGGCTATCCAGGTATTAAGATCCTTTTTGTATAGCTCTTCTATGTATTCTTGCAAACTCTCCTTAATATCTTCTCTTTCTATAAGTTCATACCATTTCTGTCCTTTATTATGTTCATTTTTGCATGGAATTTTCCCTTGGTATCTCTGATTTTCTTGAATAGATCCCTAGTCTTTCCCATCCTGCTGCTGTTGCTGCTGAGTCACTTCAGTCGTGTCCGACTCTGTGTGACCCCATAGATGGCAGCCCACCAGGCTCCCCTGTCCCTGGGATTCTCCAGGCAAGAACACTGGAGTGGGCTGCCATTTCCTTCCCATCCTATTGTTTTCCTATATTTCTTTCCTGATTTCTTTTTATAGCAGTACCTCTAATGCATGAATGCATAGGATAGGGGAAAGTTCTGGGGTAGGGGTGAGAATAGTGACATGAATATACAGCTCCAGAGAGATACTAAGTACAGTATCTCAGAAAAAAATGCAATACGCTTCTAGCTTAATATATTGACTTTATAATAATAGGGCCACTGTTCAGTTCAGTTCAGTTGCTCAGTCATGTCCAACATTTTGCAGCCCCATGAGCCTTAGCATGTCAGGCCTCCCTATCCATCACCAACTCCCGGAGTCAACCCAAACCCATGTCCATCGAGTTGGTGATGTCATCCAACCATATCATTCTCTGTCGTCCCATTCTTCTCCTGCCCTCAATCTTTCTCAGCATCAGGGTGTTTTCGAATGAGTCATCTCTTCACATCAGATGGCCAAAGTTTTGGAGTTTCAGCTTGTCCTTCCAATGGACACCCAGGACTGATCTTTAGGATGGACTGGTTGGATATCCTTGCAGTCCAATGGACTCTCAAGAGTCTTCTCTAACACCACAGTTCAAAAGCATCAATTCTTTGGTGCTCAGCTTTCTTTATAGTCCAACTCTCACATCCATCCATGACTACTGGAAAAACCATAGCCTTGACTAGATTGACCTTTATTGACAAAGTAATGTCTCTGTTTTGTTTTTAATATAAATTTATTTTTTAATTGGAGGCTAATTACTGTACAATATTGTATTGGTTTTGCCAATGTCTCTGCTTTTTAACATGCTGTCTAGGTTGGTCACAACTTTCCTTCCAAGGAGTAAATGTGTTTTAATTTAATGGCTGCAATCACCATCTGCAGTGATTTTGGAGCCTTAAAAAAAACAAAAAAAAAAAAAAAAAAAAAAAAAACAGCTACTGTTTCCACTGTTTCCCCGTCTATTTGCCATGAAGTGACAGGACCAAATGCTATGATCTTAGTTTTCTGAATGTTGAGCTTTAAGACAACTTTTGCACTCTCCTCTTTCACTTTCATAAAAAAGCTCTTTAGTTCTTCACTTTCTACCATAAGGGTGGTGTCATCTGCATATCTAGGTTATTGGTATTTCTCCCTGCAATCTTGATTCCAGCTTGGGCTTCTTCCAGCCCAGCGTTTCTCGTGATGTACTCTGCATATAAGTTAAATAAGCAGGGTGACAATATACAGCCTTGACGTACTCCTTTTCCTATTTGGAACCAGTCTGTTGTTCCATGTCGAGTTCTAACTGTTGCTTCCTGACTTGCATACAGGTTTCTCAAGGGGCAGGCCAGGTGGTCTGGTATTCTCATCTCCTTTAGAATTTTCCACAGTTTATTGTGATCCACACAGTCAAACCCTTTGGCATAGTCAATAAAACAAAATTAGATGTTTTTCTGGAACTCTCTTGTGCCAGTACCAAGCTGTTTTCATTACTATAACTTCATTTGAGTGTTAAGCCAGACTTTTCACTCTTCTCTTAGCAAGAGAGGAAGTGAAGTCACTTAGTCGTGTCTGAGTCTTTGGGACCCCATTGACTGTAGCCCACCAGGCTCCTCCATCCTTGGAATTTTTGAGACAAGAGTACTGGAGTGTGTTGCCAATAACTTCATAGTACTGTCTGAAGTCTAGGAGTATTATGCCTCCCGCTTTGTTCTTTTACCTCAGGATTGCTTTGGCAATTTTGGGTCTTTTATGATTCCATATGAATTTTAGTATCATTTATTCTAGTTCTGTGGAAAATTTCATGGGTAGTTTGATAGGATCACATAAAGTCTTTAGATCGCTAATATATTTTCTTAAAAGCTTATTAATAGATTCATTCATTAAGTTATAACATTTTAATATTAACTTTGTACACGCACATAATACATTTTGTACACACACATACACATTGAGGGGGAAAATACCTCTATCTTATTATACAAACAATATTTTACAAAACTTCATATAAGGTATACTGCTGCTGCTGCCACTGCTAAGTCACTTCAGTCATGTCTGACTCTATGTGACCCCATAGACAGCAGCCCATCAGGCTACCCTGTCCCCGGTATTCTCCAGGAAGAACACTGGAGTGGGCTGCCATTTCCTTCTCCAGTCATGAAAGTGAGAAGTGAAAGTAAAGTCTATGAATTTCCAAATGTAGATGTTTATTTTCTATTTTTAATTTATGTTCTACATACTTGCTTTCTTATTACAAAAAAATTACTTTGAATAATTATTGCTTTTTACCTGTTTATGGTGCTTTATGCTCTGTAACTAAGAACAAGAATTATTATTTTACTTTTGCAAGTGAATAAACATTGGACAAATTTTGAAATTTCTCTAAAATATCATATAACTTGTTGCTTTTTATTACACTAATGAAACATCTAAACAGATCTTAAACACAACAGTTTATTTGTTATCTTCTTAGTTGCTTTATCATGTGTTACTGTAAAGAAAGCTGAGTGCCAAAGAATTGATACTTTTGAACTGTGGTGTTGGAGAAGACTCTTGAGAGTCCCTTGGACTGCAAGGATATCCGACCAGTCCATCCTAAAGGATATCAGTCTTAGGTGTTCATTGAAAGGACTGATGTTGAAGCTGAAACTCCAAAACTTTGGCCAACTGATGGGAAGAGCTGACTCATTTGAAAAGACTCTGATGCTGGGAAAGATTGAGGGCAGGAGAAGGGGATGACAGATGATGAGATGGTTGGATGGCATCACCAACTCGAAGGACATGGGTTTGGGTAGACTCAAGGAGTTAGTGATGGACAAGGAGGCCTGGTGTGCTGTGGTTCAAGGGGTCACAAAGTGTTGGACACGACTGAGCTACTGAACTGAACTGAATGTATTTGTCACAATATAGGTGACTAAGCAGGGTGAGAGAGAAATTGGATGGCCCACAAAGGCAGGTTGAACTAATTAAATGCCATGAAATATTTATAAGAAGTGACTGACATGAGCTCTCTAGGATACTTTTGTAATGATACAGATGGATCATGAGGCCAGGTAGTCATACAGAAGAAGAAATAATTCTATAGAAAAATTTTTCATTGGTTTAATGACTCAGCTCAGTTCCATTGCTCAGTCGTGTTCAACTCTTTGTGATCCCATGTTCTGCAGCACGCCAAGATTCCTGTCCATCACTAATTCTGAGGCTTTCTCAAATCCATGTCTATCGAATCCGTGATGCCATTCAACCATCTCATCCTCTGTCATCCCCTTCTCCTGCTGTCTTCAATCTTGCTCAGCATCAGGGTTTTTATCCAGTGAGTTAGTTCTTTGCATCAGGTGGCCAAAGTATTGAAATTTCAGCTTCAGCATCAGTCCTTCAAATGAATATTCAAGATTGACTTCCTTTAAGATGGACTGGTTGGATATCCTTGCAGTCCAAGGGACTCTCAAGAGTCTTCTCCAACACCACAGTTCAAAAGCATCAATTCTTCATTGCTCAGCTTTCTTAATAGTCCAACTCTCACAAACATACATGACTATAAAAAAACCATAGATTTGACTAGATGGACTTTGTTGGCAAAGTATTGTTTCTGCTTTTTTGGTTATATCTTGTCTGATAAATATTTTGGCCTGAAAATTGTCTAAAATGCTCTTCCTTGTGTTCAAATCTCTAAATAATGTTTAGTGGGATATTTTCCACTTTGAGAATGAATTTAAATCTTTTCACAATATTATTAAAATACATATATATGTGGTCATATCAGAACTTCTGTTTTTATATTTATGACTAGTTTTTAAGCCTCCAGGGAAGCTTAGAATAATATAATCATACTCTTTTATTTTTAAAATAAGAAACATGACACTTACAGATTTTAAGTCACTTTCTCAAGATCAGACATAGACAAAAAGAAAAACAAGAATTCACCTTCTATCCACTGACTATAGTTATGTTTTACAGCATTGGAGGTATTTTCACATATAGACAGATATGGTAGACTCTTTTGTTTGATCATTCCATGACCCTGTTACCAAGTGTTTTCCTTTTGGGGGACTGAATTATCAATAGTGTGTCTGATTTCTAAAATGAAATAGGTATATCAGTGACCTGAGTAATTGATATTTAACTTTATATAAATATCAGACTACAATATCCATTTATACAATGAGAGTAATGAAAGAATCCCCCCAAATAAGATTGTGTATTATTCAATTTTAATATTTCCAAGATTTTAAGTGGTATAAACTAATACTTGTTTTTCTTTTGCTGTAAGTTTTTACCTTGAAGAATATGTTTTCAAAATCTAACAGAGAGTGAATTAGCTAACAACCATATTAAAATAAGCATATGGAGAAACAAAAGAAAATATATGCACACACACACACAACTCAATATTTTGAAACAAATCAATATATTCTGAATGTCAAGTTTAAGAGGCTTAAAAATTATATGTAATACCATTTCAGTAAGATTGCATTGAACAACTACAAAATTCATTTGAATGAATGATGCATAAACAATATTTTTAGCTTCAGGACTCTTAACATTAATATAATTATGCTATTATTGCTATCAATTTGGGCTAATCATTGAAAACAATCTTATTCAAAAAGTATTCAAGCACCATTTATATTGAAATAATGAAAAACTCCTAAAGGGACACAATACCAATATGTTTCATTTATAAGGAAATCAATAAGAAGAGATATAATTTCTAAAGATTTATCTTTGAAGAGCTCAGAGGTAAATTTAAAATATATTCATGTGGTATAAAATTTTAAAAGCTAGAATTGTAACTGGTACTTTTCTCACTCATTTTATCAAGAAAGAAATTTTTAAAACTCTAGGAATGTTTTGTTTATTTTCTTGAAAATCATTTACGCTTATATTAGGGGTAACATTGTCCATTCTGTGATCAAGAAATTAAAGTTCTTCAAATGCCCAAGGGTTTTGTCACCAACTGCTCAAACCAGTGCTATTTCAAGATTATGTTACTTACTGTGCTGTGAAGTAAGGATTAAAACATTGTCTGAACATGAGTGATTATTTAAGTGTGGGTAGTGAAACAGACCTTGTGTTCTTGTTTGTTTATATTGTTTGGCTTTGTTTTAACTATGGAAAACATTATGTAGCTCCCTCAAAAAAATTAAAAATCAAAATAAAATATCCAGCAATTTCACTTTTCTGGGTATATGCCTGAAGGAAATGAAATTACTAGATTGAAAAGATATCTGCATCCCTTGTTCACTGAATAATTATTCAAATTAGCCAAGACTTGGAAACAACCTAAGTGTCCACAAATAGATAAATGGATAAAGAAGATGTGGTATGCACACACACATATAACAGTGAAATATAATATTATTTAGCCATAAAAAGGAAATACTTCAGCCATTTTCAACAATATGGATGAACCCTGAGGCATTATGCTAAATGAAATAAGCCAGACAGAGAAATAGAAATACTGTATACTCTCACTCATATATGGAATTTGAAATGAAAATAAACCTCATAGATACAGAAAACATATTGGTGGTTGCCAGAGGTGAGAGATGGGGTATAGGTGAAATGTGTGAAGGTGGTGAAAATGTCCAAACTTCCAGGTATAAGGTGACTAAGTTCTGGGGCTGTAATATACAGCATGGAGAGCTGGAATGTTTTCACATTTTGGTATTATCGGCCAACCTTCTATGTATTCCTCAATCCTATTTTCCTATTCTCATAGTTTATAAAGTAAAAGTGAAGATCTACTAGTAGATTTGTAGAGTAAGCAAGAGAGGAAATATGCATATCATGATGCACATATGACCATTCATTGAGGAGGATATTTTGTCTCTAAAAAACGAGTTGGAATTATTAGCCATGGCTATTGGATACTCTATGTGCTCAAAGAATTTGTAGTTGTGAATATTTGGCTAATGAAAAACACTTCTTGTTGAATTATAGGAAAATTCATATCATTCCATTTTAACTAACTGGAAAATAATACATTTATTTCTATACAGACAATATCATTAGTTTGAGAAAGAATTTATCAATATTAATGTTTTTAAAATAGAAGGAATACATTTTTGTAAAGACCTAATGGAAGAAACACGGTAGAAAGAGTCAAACACATGATTAAAAATTTGATGATTGAGGTTTCTCGCAAATAGACCATAGACCTATTCAGAAGCCTGGATGCACCCCACATCATCCTCTCTTTCCATTCACATTCATAATGGTAGACTATACATGGATCTAGTAATAAAAAAATCTACCTGCCAATGAAGGAGATGGAGGAAATGAGGGTTTGATCTCTGGGTCAGGAAGATGCCCTGAAGTAGGGCATAGCAATTCACTCCAGTATTCTTTTGTGTGTGTGTGTGTGTGTGTGTAACAGCATTTTAATTATGATATGGCTCACATATCATACAAATCACCCATTTAAAATATGCAATTCAATGGCTTTTAGTGTATCCACAGATATGAATTTTAAATATATTCATTGCCTTAAAAAGAAACTGCATGTCATTTAGCTGTCAGCCCACTACCTCCCCACACCTCTCCTTATCCCTCAGTCTTATGTGACCATGAGATCACTTGCAGTCTCCTCTTTCCTTTTTTTGGACTTTTATGTGGAAGAAATTGCATGATATGTAACCTTTCTTTTAGCATAATGTTCTCAGTGCTCATTCAGGTTGTAGCAGGTGTCAGCACTTCATTCTTTCTATGGAGAGAGCATTCCTCCACACATTTTGTTTGTCCAATCCTCTGTTGACGGACTTTGTGAGATTTCTACCTTATGGCTTTTATGAATACCTATGCTATAAATTTTTTTGTGTGTGTAAACATATTTTTCATTTCTCTTGAGTATATACCTAGTAGTGAAATTGTTGTGTCACATGATAATGCTTTTGTTTATTTGTTTAAGAAACTGAGAGACACAGAGTTTTCCAAAGTGGTAGCACCATTTGTATTCCCACCAGCCATGCATGAGAGTTCTAATTTCTCTGTCAACACTTGCTAATAGCTGCCTTTTTAATTCTAGACATCATAGTGAATGGGAAGTGATATCTCATGGTTTTGATGTGTATATTCCTGATGACTGATGTTGTATATATTTGTATAACTTCCATTTGCATAGTTTTCTTGGTTGTTGTTCAGTTGCCCAGTCATGTTCAACTCTTTGTGATCCTATGGGCTGCAGCACCCCAGGCTTCCCTGTCCCTCACCATCTCCTAGAGTTTGCCCAAGTTCATGTTCATTGTATTGATGATGCCATCCAGCCATCTCACCTTTTGATGCCCTCTTCTCCTTCTGCCTTCGACATCTCCCAGCATCAGGGTTTTTCCAATGTTGTATATATTTGTATAACTTCCATTTGCATAGTTTCCTTGGAGAAAAGTCTGTGCAGATCCTTTGTCTATTTAAAAATTAAGCTCCTTGTCTGTTTATTATTAATTTGTAAGAGTTCTTTATATATTCTAGATATAAGTCCCTCCCTTATCAGGCATGTGTTGTGTTTTCATTTTTTGCAAAGAAACTGACAAAGAATTAATCTCAAAAATATGCAAACATCTCCTGCAGCTCAATTCCAGAAAAATAAATAACCCAATAAAAAGATGGGCCAAAGACCTAAATAGTCATTTCTCCAAGAAGACATACAGATGGCTAACAAACACATGAAAAGCTGCTCAACATCACTCATTATCAGAGAAATGCAAATCAAACCCCCAATGAAGTGCCATCTTATGCCAGTCAGAATATCTGCTATCAAAATGTCTACAAACAACAAATGCTGGAGAGGGCACAGAGAAAAGGGAACCCTCTTACACTGTTGGTGGGAATGCAAACTAGTACAGCCACTATGGAGAACAGTGTGAAGATTTCTTAAAAAACTGGAACTAGAACTGCCCTGTGACCCAGCAATCCCACTGCTGGGCATATACACCGAGGAAACCAGAATTGAAAGAGACACATGTACTCCAATGTTATCACAACACTGTTTACAATCACTAGAACATGAAAGCAACCTAGATATCCATCGGCAGACAAATCGATAAGAAGTGTGGTACATATACACAACGGAATATTACTCAACTATTAAAAAGAATGCATTTGAATCAGTTCTAATGAGGTGGATGAAACTGGAACCTGTTATACAGAGTGAAGTAAGTCAGAAAGAAAAACACTAATACAGTATGTTAACACATATATATAGGATTTAGAAAGATGGTAATGATGACTCTATATATGAGACAGCAAAAGAGACACAGATGTAAAGAACAGAATTTTGGACTCTGTGAGAGAATCAAGGGTGGGATGATTTGAAAGAATGGCATTGAAACATGTGTATTATCATATGTGAAACAGATCGCCAGTCCTAGTATGATACATGAGACAGGGCTCTCAGGGCTGGTACACTGGGATAACCCTGAGGGATGAGGGAGGTCGGTGGGGGGTTCAGGATGTGGGGAACATATGTATACCTATGGCTGATTCATGTCAATGTATGGCAAAAACAACTACAATATTGTAAAGTAACTAGCCTCCAATTAAAATAAATTAATTAAAAAAGACAAAGTGTAAGAGCTAAAACTAAAAAGTATATCTTCTTGACCTTGAATTCAACAAAGCACTCTTAGATGTGACACCAAAAGCATGAGCAACAAAATAAAAATGAGTAAGTTGGACTTCATCAATGTTTGAAACTTTCGTACTTCAAAGTGAAGCACACACACACAAAAAATGAAAACACTCCAGTATTCTTACCTGGCGAATCCCATGCACAGAAAAGCCTGGTGTGCTATAGTCTATGAGGTCACAAATAGTCAGACATGACTGAAATGACTTACCATGCATGGATATTTTATTTGATTTTATGTGTTGAGCTCAGAAAGTGTGCTTACATTTCAAGCATTTCAGTAAAAATGACAAGTAATAAATTTGCCACTTTCTTCCCTAGCAATATAGTACTAAGAATTAAGTAAAATAAAATACTCCATATTTGTTTTAAAGACTTAAATCTCCCTTGTGAAACTTCATTTTGCATATTATTACCATAATTCACTTTGACAAGGGCTTCTGCATGCATAAGTGACAATGATAATATGACTAAAGAGGAACATGTTTTTGTGTGCAAATTAATGTTGTTGTCTCTTCAAAGAATATTCTTGATTACTCAGCAGTTGATTTTAAGGTAGAAGCATGGTTTAATGATTCAGAGAAGTTCAAATTACTTAAATCAGGTTATATTACTTTTACATGGTGTTTTGTACTTTTCAGTATATTTTCTTCAGTGTATTTTCAGTGTATTATCTATTTTGTGTCTCATCATAAGTAATTTTTCATTAAGAAACATGCATACCATGCATATTTAGCCATTTGCAAATATTTTTCATCAGGCTTATAATTTTCAAAAATACTTCAAAAACTTATTTTGTTAATTCAAAATATTCATGTATTTATTAACATCTCTTCAACTCTTTCACTTTATTTCAAAGTAGATTAATAATAACTACCCAAACTCAAATTGTGGCTCTTAAATTTTGATGAATATTAACATGATCCATTAACAGTTTTTCACTTTACATTTCCCATTTTCAATAGACATAGCCCAGGTCTCAGGTTAAACTCAGGAATGAATATGTAGGACTAGGTATCTTCATCATTTGAAAACCTACTCTTATTTCTGATGTTGTTTGCAGCTTTCTGGAGAGCTATGACCCAAGGAAGCTGGAGGCTTTGCACAAATCAAACTTATGAGAGACTCCATAAGCTAGAATACCAGTGATTGTACTTATAACAGCAAATGTAACTATCAAATAGACCAAAATGCCACTAATTTTCCTCCCTGTTGACTGATAACTGCATTCCCTTCATGTTAAGCACACACATACACAATGTATTTTATCCATGTTGGTATTTAATTATGGGTGGCACTTTAATAATATGTAGCATATATAGGTTGAAACAAGTTGAATTGATAATTTATGTAAAGATTGTTGCTTTAACCTATCTCTGTCCTGTGTACTGAGTCTTTACTAGAATATATGGCCCTCTTGGGCTAGTGGATACAGTGAATTGTCACTCAGGGGGCTTTTGATCTTGGGATTTGTTTATATCCCAAAAGAAACTGTTGAAAAAGACTGAAACATCCATACAGTGATAAATTAAATTTTATGTAATTATAAATATATATTGAATTCTGATATAAACCTCTGTTTCTCTTGATAGTACTGATATTTATAGAATCTATTTTTCTTTGTGGTATTTTTGGTCCACTGCTTAATTAAAATGACTGTGATTCTGTAGCTGTGTCCTCTTAACCTGTAGACTTTATTCTTGTATATTCTTTACTCTTTGTTATCTTCTACACCTATATTCTCCTGTGTTTTGTAGGACTGGGTAGTGATTTTTTAAGTATTCTTTGGCTAGAAGAGTTATATGTTGATTACAGGTGAAAAATTGATTCCCCACTTGCTATTCCATTTTGATGTTCATGTGATACCAAAAAATGTCCCAGACAGGTAACTTGTTGATGATGTCATTAATGACATGAAACATATCATGGAAAAGGTCAACAAAAATCATAATATCATACATAGGTTATATATTTTTATAATAATTCAATATGTAAGAAACATTTGATTATTGTATTAGCTCAGCTTGCTATAACAAAATGTCATAGAATGGGAGGCTTAAACAACAGACAATTATTTCTCACAGGTATGGAATCTGGGAAGATCAAGATGTCAGCAGGTTTACAGTCTGATGAGAACACTTTTCCTGGCTCATAAATGGTCTCCTTCTTGTTGTGTCTTCACATGGTGGAGGGAGAGGAAGGACTCTACTCTTATTACTTCCTCTAAGCCTAATTACCTTCCAAGGGCCCCACCTTCTTATACTATTATACTGGGAGTTAGGGTTTCAACATATAAATTTGGAAAGATGTAAACATTCTATCTAAAGCAATCAGCATTGTAACATACAGATAAGAAAGTGAAGAGTGGTCAACTCTGAAAGCTGCCAATTGATCTGGCACTAACAACTAGAACATGGGTTCTCCTGCTGAGCATAGAAATTTCATGGAGCATCAGATGAGAACGCAAGGTTATTCTATAAGTATGTCTGCTCACACACAAAAACAAGAAAGTTTTGTGACCAATTTATTTATCTAGTTGACTTGCTTGTTATTTCTTTACTGATTACAGCTTTAAATCTGATTCATTTCTCCCAGCTGCTAAGTTAAATTAAGATAGTTGATTATATAATTATTCTTACCTGTTAAAAACACTCAATTCCAGAAAAATTACCTCTTTCTTGAACTGTCTTCAAAATTGCATACCACAGGTTTAATTCCTTTATAGAGCAGCATGAAATGCCCTCTCACAGAGATTTCTCCCTGTTCTCCATAATGAGAACACCTTCCTTTCTGTTGTGGAAAGTAATAAACCCAACTGTGTTTTGTTAAACATATGTTCCTAGTGATCTTTAGCCAAGTAGTACAGCACTGATAAATAATTTATTGTGCATTATGCTGTATCAAACTTCAATTCAGTTCAGTTGCTCAGTCATGTCTGACTCTTTGAGACCCCATGAATCGCAGCATGCCAGGCCTCCCTGTCCATCACCATCTTCCGGAGTTCACTCAGACTCACGTCTGTCGAGTCAGTGATGCCATCCAGTCATCTCATCCTCGGTCGTCCCCTTCTCCTCCTGCCCCCAATTCCTCCCAGCATCAGGGTCTTTTCCAATGAGTCAACTCTTCCCATCAGGTGGCCAAAGTACTGGAGTTTCAGCTTTAGCATCAGTCCTTCCAAAGAAATCCCAGGGCTGATCTCCTTTAGAATGGACTGGTTGGATCTCCTTGCAGTCCAAGGGACTCTCAAGAGTCTTCTCCAACACCACAGTTCAAAAGCATCAATTCTTCAGCACTCAGCCTTCTTCAAAGTCCAACTCTCACATCCATACATGACTACTGGAAAAACCATAGCCTTGACTAGACGGACCTTAGTTGGCAAAGTAATGTCTCTGCTTTTCAATATGCTATCTAAGTTGGTCATAACTTTTCTTCCAATGGTAAGCGTCTTCTAATTTCATGGCTGCAGTCACCATCTGCAGTGATTTTAGAGCCCAGAAAAATAAAGTCTGACACTGTTTCCACTGTTTCCCCATCTATTTCCCATGAAGTGATGGGACTGGTATCAAACTTAGGCCAATTTAAAAATAATTAAGTCAATTTTATGCTTTTCTCAAATTAGTGTTATGTAATGACAAAATTCATTAAAAAAAAAAAAAAAAAGACATCATTTTGCTGTCAAAGGTCTGTATAGTCAAAGCTGTGGTTTTTCCAGCAGCCATGTATGGATATGAGAGTTGGACCATAAAGAAGGCTGAGTGCCAAAGAAGAGATGCTTTTGAACTGTGGTGTTTGAGAAGACTCTTGAGAGTGCCTTGGACAGTAAAGAGGTCAAACCAGTCAATCCTAAAGGAAATCATCCTTGAATATTTATTGGAGGGACTGATGCTGAGGCTGAAGTTTCAATACTTCGGCCACCTGATATGAAGAGCTGACTCATTTGAAAAGATACTGATGCTGGGAAAGATTGAAGGCAGGAGGAGAAGGAGATGACAGGGGACAAGTTGGTTGGATGGCATCACCGGCTCAATTGAAATGAGCTTGAGTAATCTCCGAGAGAAGGTGAAGGACAGGGAAACCTAGAGTACTGCAGTCCATGGGGTCACAAAGAGTCAGACATGACTGAGTGACTGAACAACAACAACAAGAACAATATTAGCAACAGAATTAACCACTTGGGGCAAGTTCATGTGATGTCAAACAACTTCCAGCCATTAGAAATGAGGTGCATAGAATAATTTTCTATTTTTAATTTGCCCTAAAAAAAAAACAACAATGTTTATTTTAAAGCAATGAATTGCCATTTTTATTATAAGTTATTAAAAATAATAAAGCACACACATAATACCCCTTTTAAGAAACTATAAAACCAAATGTGCTAATTCAAAAATATATTGCATTAGAGAGTATTTGAAACATATTGGTTTTTGAAAAATATTTTCTTTTTTAAACTCTAGTAACTAAACATTAAACTGACAGAAATAAATAGCTTATTTGACTCAAGTGTCCAAATGAACTATATAGAAAATCAATTTTGGCTAAACAAAGAACAGATGGTAAATAATGTGTTTACATTAAAATAACTATGATAGTAGTCACAACATAAAAATAAGCACTGGGTTTCATTTCCTCAGGCTGAACGTTGTAGACTAGAGAAAAGAATTATCACAAGGGAATGAGAGTAAGTCTCATATAATTTCCTTTTATTATCCTCGGAGAAACCACCATTATCATTATCATAAGCAGATGAGTAAAACAGAGCTTTATAATAACTCATAATAGAAGAAGATAATTTAGAAAAAAAGCATTAACATTGTCATTTTCTTTGAAATCCTTGAATGTGAATGAAAACAAAGGGGGTTAATAAATATTTTAAATGAATAGCTTATTTAGTTACCTGAACACAAAAGATCTATTATCCAAAGGCATAATCGACTGTGTGTGTGTGTTTTGATAGCCCAGCATGTTGTTGCAAGCATTCTTCTGCAGAGTTTAAGTTGTAATCCTTACAGTCTTTTGATTTGATCCAAACTCACCAAGGTCTTACAGCTCTTAGCTGAAAAGAATAATGATTACTCAGTGGAACAAGATGAATGCAAAGCAAAAAGCTGTCACAATATTTACAATAATATGTTTTTCTATATTTTCATAGTTACTTAGGGGATTATTTGGACTGAGCATTTAATGAAAATTTTAATTATCTTATGTAAAATTTTTAATGATTTTTTTCCTGTACTTTTAATCAACTTGGTAATGTATTCCTACATTTTTTGAATGTTATATTACCTTGGATCATATCATTTTCTTCTCTTTCATTTTTCACCTCTTTTATTTCCAAAATAAGAGAAGAAGAAAAGGAGGCAGCATATAAGAGAGAAAAACAAGTAAAAGAAGAATAGTAAGAAAGCTAAAAAATAATAAAGCAATTTCCTTTACAAAGTTCAAAAATAAAGTGGTTAGTAGGACATAAAAAAACATTATGTTTGTATATTTTTCTCAAATATACAGAGCTACTATCTACAAAAAAATGAAAAAATTCTCTAACAATTTATAATGGAAAATACTGATAATTAAAGAACCTAAAACACTAATAGAAACAGTAGATTTTAACATTTCAAGGCTTTGCATAGTAAGGAATGTCCAAATATAACATATCTGATTATAATGTAAAAGGAAATGGAACAAGAGAAGCTTAGGGATGACAATCTCTGGGAGACAAAAATGAAAGACAACAGTTATATCTTCACAAGTTTTGATTACATCTACTAACTTTTTTTGGTAATTTCTTTTCATTTAAATCAAGAATTATTTGCTTATTTGTATTTTTTTCTTTTATATAACATCTTCTCAAACTCCCCTTTCTAAACATGTTATTTTTTCCTTGGCTACTTTTGAGAAAGAACTTTTTCTTCAAGTACATTAACACAGCTGTTTCTCTTTGTATTGTTGTTTAGTTATGTCTGACTTTTGCAACTCCACAGACTATAGAGCGCTAGTTTCTTCTGTCCATGAGATTCCCCAGGCTAGAATACTGAAGTGAGTTGTCATTTCCTTCTCCAGGGGATCTTCTTGACTCAAGGATCAAATTTGCATCACCTGCTTGGCAGGCAGATTCTTTACTATTGAGCCACTGCTGCTGCTGCTGCTAAGTCGCTTCAGTCGTGTCCGACCCTGTGTGACCCCAGAGATGGCAGCCCACCAGGCTCTGCCATCCCTGGGATTCTCCAAGCAAGAACACTGGAGTGGGTTGCCATTTCCTTCTCCAACTGAGCCACTAGGTAAACCCATTTTCTTCATACATTTTTTTAAAACAATTTTTGTATCATCTCCCTCATGTAAATTCTGGAAACTCTTTCATTTCCTTTCTGTTGATACATACTATATAATTCCAGTTACTGCTAGAAAATTCTTTCATATTCCACATATTCTAAATATTTTTTCCTTGATTCATTTTTCAAGTTTTCACATTATATCACACACACACACAAAAAAAAAAAAACATAACAACAAAAATAAGCTATTTAAATCACGAAAA
>SJXQ01003676.1:157600-201913 GCA_006408695.1 Aepyceros melampus | reverse complement strand
GATGCTGTGTTCATTCTTAAAAACAAAACAAAAACACCTCTTCAAGAGGACTTTCTCTGAAGTTCATTGGTTAAGCCTCCATGCTTTCACTTCAGGGAGCATGGCTTCCATCCCTGGTCAGTCCCACATTCTGCAAGGTCTGACCAAAAAACAAACAACAACAAAATAAAAACCTCTTGAAATTGAAGTATTCCAAACTAAATTTGCAAAGTTGTTTGAAAGTTAGTATGGATATTCTTTTCTAGTGACTCCTAAAGTTCATAATAAAGTGATCTCCTGAATCACAGTTATTGAGTAGAAATATGCAAATCTCTTTAGGGAGTATCCATTTATATTTGGTGTAGGAGGAAGGAGATGAAATGCTAAAAACACAAAGGGAAAGTCTTCCTCACTCTACATATCCTTTGCAGTTTGGTTAGGAGGTTCAATCTGTGGTCGCCCAACTCCATGATATGGACTAAGGGGATACCCAAAATTTGGATCATTGCAGAGAATGAGAAAGCATGGTGACTCCTCTCTGGTTCTTAAAGCTTCCACCAGAAAGATTCATATGTCATAGGTATGCACATGTTATTAAATGAAGCATGTCATAGGTCTATCAAACTTCTGTGTGAGAATATAATTCTAATATTATGAAGATGGTGATTTTGAAATATGTAGTATGTAGCAGTTATGACTTTAGAAAGCATCTTAAATATTAAAAATTCCTTGATGTGAAGCTATTTAATTATATGTCTAAGAAATTTTTTTTCTGTACAAATCTAGGTAATAGAGTGTTTAGTATGAAAATGTCCAGTTCAAAAACCTTGTTTTTATGTTTAAATACAATACATTACCACTTTTTAAAAATTCAAAAAGAAAAGTATAAATAAGAGCACAAAGATCATTTAAAGTTTCATAACTAAAAAATAACTGAGGTTAACATTTTGGAACATATTTTGGAATTTTAAAAATTTTAAAATTTGGAATTTTAATTTTCAAATAATTCATTTATTGGGATTGGTTCTTATACTGTTTTCTTTTTTTAACCTGCTTTTATTCATAAGACATCTTTCTATGCTACATGGAATTCTCTTAATAACTATATAATAACAAAACCTTGCAATTTTGATGGTTTCTGCTGTTGCTGCTGCTGCTGCTGCTGCTAAGTTGCTTCTGTCATGTCCAACTCTGTGTGACCCCATAGATGGCAGCCCACCAGGCTCCTCTGTCCTTGGGATTCTCCAGGCAAGAATACTGGAGTGTGCTGCCATTTCCTTCTCCATGATGCTTTCTGCTGCTGCTGCTGCTGCGTCACTTCAGTAGTGTCCGACTCTGTGCAACCCCATAGACGGCAACCCACCAGGCTCCACCATCCCCGGGATTCTCCAGGCAAGAATACTGGAGTGGGTTGCCATTTCCTTCTCCAATGTATGAAAGTGAAAAGTGAAAGTGAAGTTGCTCAGTCATGCCCGACTCTTAGTGACCCCATGGATGCAGCCTACCAGGCCCCTCCATCCATGGGATTTTCCAGGCAAGAGTGCTGGAATAGGGTGCCATTTCCTTCTCCGATGATGGTTTCTAATGATGGAAAATTATACAGTAGTGAAAAATCTAATTCCAAATGAGATGGTATGAAGAGGTGTGACCCTTGGTAGGTGACTAGGTCTTGAGAGCAGAGCCCTCATGAATTTAATTACAGACATTATAAAAGAGATCCCAGGGACTCCTTTCCCCTTCCCATATAAGACACAGGGTATCTACTTACCAGGAATTGAGCTCTCACTAGACATTGAATCTACTGGCACTTTGATCTTAGATTCCGCAGCCAGCAGAACTATGATATAAAGCACTTCTGTTGTTTAAAGCCATCCAATCTATCCTATTGCAGCAGCCTGAATGAACTCAGACAAAGTCTATAAATCTATTTCTTGACTTTCTAATCTTTTCTCCTGATCTCTCTGTCCAACTTTACATGAACATCACATTCTCTTGATTACTGTAGCTTTATTTACACTTCAAAATCAGATAGAGTTCTCCTGTATATAAGATAGTAAGAGTTCTCTCTCTCATTTTTCAATATTGGTCTGTGTATGGCAGCCCCTTTGCCTTTCCATATAAATTTAAAAGTAGCTTGTGGAAAAGAATACTTATAGAATTTTGATAGGGGTTGTATTGAAACTGTAGGGTCTTTCTTGAAAGGAGGGCAGTTGTCAGCCTGGCAGAGGTAAAAGACTTTGATCATCATGGTAAGGTAGGGCTAATGTTGCATATAAATATACGTAACATTACTACAACTGCTTCTTGAAAGGAAAGCTATGAAAAACCTAGAGAGCATATTAAGAAGCAGGGACATCACTTTGCTGACAAAGATCCATATAGTCAACTGTATGGTTTTTCCAGTAGTCATGTATGGATATGAGAATTGCATCATAAAGAAGTCTGAGCACTGAAGAAATGATATTGAATTGTGGTGCTGGAAAAGACTCTAGAGAGTCCTTTGGATGGCAAGGAGATCAAATCAGTCAATCCTAAAGGAAATCAATCATGAATATTCATTGGAAGGACTGAGGCTGAAACTAAGGCTTCAATACTTAGGCTACTTGATGCGAAGAGCCCGTTCTTTCGAAAAGAACCAGATGCTGGGAATGATTGAAGGCAGGAGGAGAAGGGTGCAACAGGGAATGAGGTGGTCATTTGGCATCTCCAACTCAATGAACATGAGTTTGAGCTAACTGTGGGAAATAGTGAAGGACAGGTAATTCTTGTGCACTGCAGTCTGTTGGGTTGCAAAAACTTTAAGAAAATTTAGCAACAAAACAACAAAAAACAAATGTTACATAAAAAGGAAAGAGATGAATATGTTTGGCACCCAGGTGGCTCATGGAGTACCTCTTTGTATTTCACTACTCAGTACTGATCATTAATGAACATTAGCCAAAGCCTGTGAAAGGCTCAAATCTCTGAGGAATAAGGATCTAGGTCAACTTCTCACAAAAGTTACCTACACCAGCCACAGTGTTGATTTTGAGAAGAATCTGAAATGGTAACCCAGGAGGAAGATAATCTGGCTGATTCATGTCAGTGTATGGCAAAACGAATACAGTATTGTAAAGCAAAACAAGCTAAAAAATAAAAATTAATTTAAACACTCCCCCCCCCCAAAAAATAAATATCACATATATTTTACTGCTAGCTGTTAGGTTTAGGATAGTTTGTCTCACTATTCTTCCCATTACACATTTTTCCAGTAATGATAAATCAGAATCTTGGAGGATCTTTTATCTAAGTCCAATTTATGTGGAGTGGAGTTGCACAAAGGGTACACTGTAGCAACTGCTGTGGTACATCACACAAATTTTCCTTTAAGGATCAAGGTAGTTGTTCAGTCAATAAGTCAATATGTCAGATTCTTTGTAACCCCTTGAACTGCAAGGATCAGGGAAGATCCCATTTTCTAGGAATGTCACCAGCTAAAGTTGTCTTGTTTGAATATGACTGTGCAGATCATAACAAACTGTGGGAAATTATTAAAGAGATGAAAATACCAGACCATCTTACCTGTCTCCTGAGAAAACTGTATGCCAGCCAAGAAACAACTGATAGAACCCTGTATGGAACAACTGACTGGTTCAGAATTGAGAAAGGAGTATGAAAAGGATGCTTGTTGTCATCATGTTTATTTAACTTACATGGACAGCGCATATAAGTTCCAGGCTGGATGAGTTACAAGCTGGGATATAGATTGCCAGGAGAAATATCAACAACCTCAGACATGCAGATGAGTTTGCATGGCAGAAGCAAAGAGGAACCAAAGAACCTCTTGATGAGAGTGAAAGAGGGAAGTGAAAAACCTGGCTGAAAACAAATTATTAAAAAAGTAAGACCATGGCATTCAGCTCCATCATTTCGTGGCAAATAGAAGGAGAAAATGTGGAAAGAGTGACAGATTTCTTCTTCTTAGGCTATAAAATCACTGCAGATGGTGACTACAGCTATGAAATTAGAATATGATTGCTTCTTGGCAGGAATGCTATGATAAACCTAGACAGTGCATTAAAAAGCAGAGACATCACTTTGCCAACGAAGGCCATGTTGTTGAGGCTATGGTTTTTCCAATAGTCACGTATGATTGTGAGAGCTGGACTGTAAAGAAGACAGAGCACCAAAGAATTGATGCTTTCAAACTGTGGTTTTGGAGAAGACTCTTGAGAGTCCCGTGGACAGCAAAGAAATCAAACCAGTCATTGGAAGGACTGATGCTGAAACTGAAGCTCCAACAATTTGACCACCTGATGCAAAGGGCTGACTTATTTGAAAAGAACCCAATGCTGGGAAAAATTGAAGGCAGAAGGAGGAGAGTGTGACAGAGTATAAGATGGCTGGACAGCATCACTGATTCAATGGACATGAACTTGGGCAAACTCCAGGAGATAGTGAAGGACAGGGAAGCCGGATGTGCTGCAGGCCATGGGGTCACGACTAGGTGACTGAACAAAAAATTGTCTCTCTCAAAGAATTGTCCTCAATCAAAGGGAACTGCCTACACCAAAGTAACACCCATTTGAAAACTAATTCATGTGGGTATAAAAAAGTCTGTCCCCCTTGTTTCAATTCTGAACCTATTTGAATTTCAATTCTTGCTTCACAACTCTCTTGCAGAAGTCTTGTTTTCAGTGGAATCACAGTTCAACCTTTTTCTCAACAGGATCATGTTGCTGATATTCTCTTTAATCTGTTGTTGTTGAGAGCATTTTTCAGTAATATCCTTCCACGTATAAACCTTTTCTCAAGAGACTTCTAGGGAATTAGGTCTCATATAAACTTTTCAGTTATTTTGAGAACTAATCAATATATTAGAAAGAACGTTATTTGCACCAACCAGTATTCTAAAAGAGATCATCCCTGGGATTTCTTTGGAAGGAATGATGCTAAAGCTGAAACTCCAGTACTTTGGCCACCTCATGTGAAGAGTTGACTCATTGGAAAAGACTCTGATGCTGGGAGGGATTGGGGGCAGGAGGAGAAGGGGACGACAGAGGATGAGATGGCTGGATGGAATCCATGACTTGATGGACATGAGTCTGAATGAACTCCAGGAGTTGGTGATGGCAGGGAGGCCTGGCATGCTGTAATTCAGCAAAGAGTTGGACACGACTGAGCAACTGAACTGAACTGAACTGAGCACATAGGAACTAATACTAAAAAAGTATACATACACAAGTGAACATAATTTGCTTTTATTAATTTTATTCATACTTTTACCAAGTATGCTATATATTGTTTAAGCATCATATAAATATCCAAAAGTTACTATTTTTGTAAAATTAGAAAATTACTATTGCTCTCATTAAAACTCATGTCTTATTTTATAAATTATATTGCCACAAACATTTATCGAGGGTCAATGTTTATCAATATTATTACATTTGAAGAAATATACTATCTGTGTTCACAATGACCCTATAAGGTAGAAACCATTGCTGCTCCTGCTGCTGCTAAGTCGCTTCGGTCATGTCCCACTCTGTGTGAACCCATAGATGGCAGCCCACCAGGCTCCTTCATCCCTGGAATTCTCCAGGCAAGAACACTGAAGTGGGTTGCCATTTCCTTACTGCCCCCATATTACAGATGAATATGGGGGAAAAGCAAAAACAAAGTTTTCTGTAACTCTTCATACACTTAATAAGGTGGCTGGTCTTGAACCAACTCACTAATCAGAAGTTAGCAATTTTTTTTTCCCCTGTATAGAAACATAGAGTAAATACTTTAGATTTTGCTGGCTGCATACAGCCACTGTAATGGTCTTTTAAAAAATTCCCTACACTTGAAAAATGTCAATATATTTCTAAGTTAACAGGCCACACAAAAACAGGCAGAAGGCTGAATTTGTCCTACAGGCTGTACTTTGTAATCTTTGTGCTATACTGAAAGAAACTACTTTCCTTGCCCCTAGTTACTTGTTATGACAGATCCTGGAAGAAATATTCTAACTTCACTATTGAAAGTTCTTTTTACTGATTTATTTGTTGTCCCTGTAAAACTAGAAATAAAAACTGCTTTTGAGTTGCCTTCTACTTATTATTATAAATATACAATATTTAAGTATACGATGCTACAATGCAACTAGAAGTTTTAAGAGTTGAATGCTAAATGTTTATTTGAAATTTTTTCAAATAAAGATGAAAATATGAGTCAATGTCAACCTTTATTGTAATATATGTGCTTTTATTTAACTAAAAGCATAGCCTGATGCTGAAAACATAAGACAATTTATTCTATGATTTTATGTCTACACAGAGATAGATTTTTAATCAGAAAAATCAGCAGTTTTTCAAATTAACAACTTCAAGAACCATTTTCAATTAGCAATAATACTTTACAAGCATCCAATTAAATCTCAGTTAAATATTTATCTGAAACATTAAGCATGATGGAATGTCCAATAGGTAAGGTGAAATATTTACATAGTCTGAAAATTTCTGCTGGAGAAAAAAGTAGCTTTGTTCTCAGAAAAGCAAATTTTATTTTATGAACCTAATTTCTGCTAGGCATACAATTTGTATTTACTACTAGTTGATAATATATTAAACCAAAAGCCCAATCAAATTGATTTCTATATTTGCAGTATGTGTCTACATATGTGGGTGTATGCATTCTAAGTTGCTTCAGTTGTGTTTATGACTTGCAACTGACCCTATGGACTGTATTATCACCCCATGTCTTGTGACCTTATGGGCTGTAGCCCACCAGGATCCTCTGTCCATGGCATTCTGCAGGCAAGAATACTGGGGCGGGTTGCCATGCCCTGCTTCAGCGGATCTTCTTGACCCAAGGATCGAACCTATGTATCCTAAATCTCCTGCATTGGTAGGCAGGTTCTTTACCACTAGCGCCACCTGGGAAGGCTGTTTACACACTCATGTGTGTGTGTGTGCATATGCATATATCTGTATATATATATACATGCATATATATAGTTATAGACTTCCCCGGTGGTGCTAGTGGTGGTAAAACCTTCCCACCAATGCAGGAGATGTAGGAGACATGGGTTGGATCCCTAGGTCAGGAAGATCACCTGGAGAGGGGCATGGCAACCCACTCCAGTATTCTTGCTTGAAGAATCCCATGGAGAGAGAAGCCTGGCAGATGCATAGATCCTACAGACCAAAGAGCTGGACATGACTGAAGCAACTTAGTACACATCACATATATAGAGTTAGACAGTATATATATATATATATATATATATATATATATATATATATTCAATAGAAACATTTGAACACAATGATAAGAAAGACTATAATTATATGCCACAATTTGACTCATCTGTGTACTATGTTAAAGAATAGCAATTATTTTGTAGTAATGCAGTAGAATGGTAAGTTAGTTGATTATTTGTTGTCATTCGGTGGCTCAGTCATGTCCTACTCTGCAACCCCATGGAATGTAGCATGGCAGGCTTCCCTATACTTCATTATCTCCTGGAGTTTGGTTAAACTCATGTCCATTGAGTTGGTGAAGCCATCCAATGATCTCATCCTCTGTTGGCTCCCTCTCTTCCTTGCCTTCAATCTTTCCCAGGGTCTTTTCTAATGGATTGGCACTCTGCATCAGGTAGCCAAAATACTAGAGTTTCAGCTTCAGCATCAGTCCTTCCAGTGAGTATTCAGGATAGATTTCCTTCAGGATTAGCTGGTTTGATCTCCTTGCAGTCCATTAGACTCTCAAGTCTTCTCCAACGTCACAATTCAAAAGCATCAATTCTTTGGCACTCAGCCTTCTTTTATGGTCCAACATCTTTTATGGTCCTAACATCCATACATGGCTACTAGAAACGTCATAGCTTTGACTATACAGACCTTGTCAGTAAAGTAATTTCTCTGCTTCTTAATACATCATGTTTGTCATAGCTTTTTTTCCCAAGGTGCAGGTATCTTTTGATTTCATGGCTGCAGTCACCATCTGCAGTGATTCTGGAGCCCAAGAAAATAAAATCTGTCTTTCTTTCCATTGTTTCTCCATCTATTTACCATGAGTGATGGGACCAGATGCCCTGATTTTCATTTTTTGAATGTTGAGTTTTAAGCCAGCATTTTCACCCTCCTCTTTCACCTTCATCAAGAGGCTGTTTAATTCCTCTTCACTTTCTGCCATAAAGGTGAAGTCATCTGCTATCTGAGGTTATTGATATTCCTCCCAGCAATCTTGATTCCAACTTGTGCTTCATCCAGCCTGGCATTTCATGTGATGTACTCTTCATATAAATTAAAAAAGCAGGTTGACTGTATATAACTTTGATGTACTTCTTTCCCAGTTTTGAAACAGTCAGTTGTTTCCTATCCAGTTCTAATTGTTGCTTTTTGACCTGCATACAGGTTTTGCAGGGGACAGGTAAAGTTGTCTGATATTCCCATCTCTTTAAGAGTTTGCCACAGTTTGTTGTGATTCACACAATCAAAGGCTTTAGCATAGTCAATGAAACAGTTGTTTTTCTGAAATTCTCTTGTTTTTTTTTTTTTTTTTTTTTTAATCCAATGGATGTTGGCAGTTTGATCTCTGGTTCCTCTACCTTTTCAAAATCCAGTTTGAATATCTGGAAATTAACAGTTCACGTACCTTTGAAATCTAGCTTGGAGAATTTTGAGCATTACTTTGCTAGCATGTGAAATAAGTGCAATTGTGTGATAGTTTAAGTATTCTTTGGAATTTTGTTCCTTTGTGATTGGATAAAAAACTGACCTTTTCCAGTCCTGTGGCCACTGCTGAGTTTTCCAAATTTGCTGGCATATTGAGTGCAACACTTTCACAGCATCATTATCTAGGATTTGAAATAACTCAACTGGAATTCCATTACCTCCACTACCTTTGTTCATATTGATGCTTCCTAAGGCCCATTTGACTTTTTTTAAAAATTTATTTATTATTTTTATTTTTTAAATATAAATTGATTTATTTTAATTGGAGGTTAATTACTTTACAATATGATGTATGGCTCTAGGCGAGTAATCACACCATCATGATTATCTGGGTCATTAATATATTTTTTGTATACTTCTTCCATATGTTCTTGCCACCTCTTCTTAATATCTACTGCTTCTGCTAGGTCCATACCATTTCTGTCCTTTAGTGTGCCCATCTTTGCATGAAATGTTCCCTTGGTATTTCTAATGTTCTTGAAGAGATCTCCAGTCTTTCTATTCTATTGTTTTTCTCTATTTCTTTGCATTGATCACTTAGGAACACTTTCTTATCTCTTCTTGCTAATCTTTGGAACTCTGCATTCAGATAGGTATATCTTTCGTTTTCTCCTTTGCCTTTCACTTCTCTTCTTTTCTTAGCTATTTGTAAGACCTCTTCAGACAACCACTTTGCCTTTTTGCATTTCTTTTTCTTGAGGATGTTTTGATCACTGCCTCCTGTACAATGTTATGAACCTCCATGCATTGTTCTTCAGGCACTCTATCTACTTGATCTTATCCCTTGAATCTATTTCTCACTTCTACTGTATAATTGTAAGAGGTATGATTTAGGTCATACCTGAATGGTCTAGTGGTTTTCTCTACTTTCTTCAATTTAAGTCTGAATTTTGCAATAAGGTGTTAATGATCTGAGCCACAGGCAGCTCCCAGTGTTATTTCTGCTGACTATATAGAGCTTCTTCATCTTTGTCTACAAAGAATATAAGCAAATTGATTTCGGTATTGACCATCTGGTGATGTCCATGTGTAGAGTCTTCTCTTGTGTTGTTGGAAGAGGGTGTTTATTATGACCAGTGTGTTCTCTTGGAAAAACTCTGTCAGCTTTTTTCCTGCTTCATTTTGTAGTCCAAGGCCAAACCTATGGTTAGTTGATTATACCACCATGTATTAAAAGAAAGGCCTATTAAGTAAATGTACTAGTGAAAGAAAAATACTGTGATTTGGAAAAGCATTTGGAAGTCATGTAACCTAAACTAATATCCAAGTTAATCCCTACAATCACCTTCTTTTGCAAATTCTTGAACAGCCCAAAGAAAGATAATTCACCGGAAAACATATTCTGTAATCCATAAAGAGAACTTTAAATTCTAGAAGACAATCAAGCAAGCCTATTCCCTTCATTTCAGTATTTATTCCAAGTCCATTGCTTCATTCTAGTAATTGTGAAAAAATAACAAGAATAAAAAGCATCCATTTATATCTTTATCATCCACAGTCTTTGGAGGTGATGTAAAATCACACAGTACTATTATTTTGATCAGTATTATGTCAGAGCAAAATTCATATAGAGGGAATGGAGAAATTTCAATTCTGAGAGTGATTTGCAGCTTCATTAGCTACATAAATCTCATCATACTTACTTGATGGATCATCATGCATCAGTTGTGACAAGCTCCAAGCTCTGTAAACATTCATTTTCATCTGTGAAAACTTAACTTGAAATTAGAGGATCTTTATGAAAATTTCCAGCTCACAATTCCCAGGGACGTACATCTGACTTAAAATTCATGAGCCATTTTCTAATGGAGAAGTCTCTCAGTGTTGAAATGGAGATATTTGTAATTCTTTTCAAAATCCTAGACAAAAGCTGAATCTTGGTGACTTCATTTCCTCCATCAGCCTGATTAGGTCCATACAATCTTACCCAAATAGGCAAATAGTTGTGTCCATGTAAGGATCTTGCTCCTTATAACTCTTCTAAAGGTAACTCATGCCACTCACATGTCTGAGGAGCTTACTGACAATTTAAGTAAAGTCCATTCTCTTTGGCAATATTTGAAAGTATCATTTTATTGTAATTAGACTTTCATTAGCATAAATTACAAAATGCACACTTCTATGCATAACTATTACTCAAATCTAGGATTTTTTATTTCTGTAGCCCAGAAATAATAGGACTTCCTTGGTGGCTCAGACGGTTAAGCGTCTGTCTACAATGTGGGAGACCCGGGTTCAATCTCTGGGTCAGGAAGATCCCCTGGAGAGGGAAATGGCAATCCAATCCAGTACTATTGCCTGGAAAATCCCATGTACAGAGGAGCCTGGTAGGCTACAGTCCATGGGGTCGCAGAGTCCGACACGACTGAGTGACTTGACTTTAATGCTTCATTGGTGGCTTTCTACACCATCCCTGGGTTGTTTATTCCTGACACTTCTTTATGTGTGTCTAATTTTCTATCTTATAAAAGGCAATAGAGTGTGGCTAGGAACATGTTTTTGAAATTATAATCATTCTCAGATAACAACTTCAATCAACTCATCATATATCATAATAGATAGGAAGAGCATAAAGTCAATACTTATATATCAAAAGCAAGAAATTCTCATAATTTCAATATTAAAAAGTTAAATGACATCTACATGCTAAATTAGAAAAAAAATTTTTTCTTAGTGTTCCTTCTCTGAATATAGGCATTTGAAAGTAACCTAATATATACAATTTTATTTTCATAAAAGAATCACCTCTTGATTTATATTTTGCAATTATCTTAAAATATATATTTTATTTCCCATTTTTAAGTAAAACTATTGCGCTGATAAGATTTTTAATCTTAACTATGTTTTTCAAAAATTGTTTTTGGAGCAAAAGCACTCCAAAAAGATTACCAGACTTTCATATCATGTTACTTTAAATATTTTCAAAAGTTTTCAGACTTTGGCCCAGGCTATGGTATGCATTATTCCAATAAGACTGAAATTTTCTTGATTAAAATAATGTCATTTATGATATTTAAAAAGGGATATATTTTATCCAGAAAGATATGATTTTCTTCTTTGTATCTTTTGGTGTACATTATAATCAGACTTACTGGTGCCACAATTAATAAAATATTTACAAACCTAGGAAGCAAATTCTGAATGACTGCTACAAGAAACTGTCAAGCAAAAACTTTTTTTCCTAAGTAGTTACTAATCCCATAAATGGTGTTTGAAATAAGATAATGGCCAAGGAAAATGATAATATGATTCCTCCAAGCTATTTTTCATTAATAATTTTACCAGTAATTTTTTTTACTGAATGATGAAAAACAGTATACTAAATTAAGGATTTTTTCATAAAATCTCAATACAGATAGAATGCTTTAAAATATTTTAAATGCTTCATGATTTCAGGGAATTGTATAAAAATTATATAAGGAAGATGAATAAGTTGAGCATTATATATTAATGTATTAATATATGCTGTATAATTATTATATATTATGTATAATATTGCTAATATAATACTTTTACAGATTTTAACATGTTTAAACCAGTTATTGATAATAACCTAGTCTTATTTAGAGTTACATGCATGTGTGCTATGTTGCTTCACTTTTATCCAACTCTGCAACCCTATGGACTGCAGCCCACCAGGCTCTCTGTCCATAGGATTCTGTAGGCAAGTACACTGTAGGGGGTTTCTGGGTCCTCCTCAGATCCTTCCCAACCCAGGGATTGAACCCGTGTCTCTTTAAGTCTCCTGCTTTGTCAGGCCCATTCTTTACTACTAACACCACCTGGAAAGCCCATTTTATACTTGAGTCTATTTATGTGTTAAGATAAGGCTAACATAGAAATTTGCTGCTTTGTGTGCTTAAAGTAAGGTAAAATACTTTGCGTATGGATATAAAGACAAAACATTTCAACAAGACAGAGGTATGAAACCCTGAAATTTGCCAACACTAAATAGTATATGGAAATCTAGTGTGCTGCAGTTCATGGGGTAGCAAAAAAGAGACGACTTAGCGACTGAAAAACAAAACAAAACAAATACTATACGCAGAAAATCAATGACAAAGGATTTCAGTTCAGTCACTCAGTCCTGTCAGACTCTTTGCAACCCCATGAATCACAGCACACCAGGCCTCCCTGTCCATCAGTAACTCCCGGAGTTCACTCAAACTCATGTCCATCGAGTCAGTGATGCCATCTTATCCGCTGTCATCCCCCTCTCATCCTGCCTCCAATCCCTCCCAGCATCAGAGTCTTTTAAAATGAGTCAACTCTTCACATGAAGTGGCCAAAGTATTGGAGTTTCAGCTTTAGCATCATTCCTCCCAAAGAACACCCAGGACTGATTTCCCTTAGAATGGACTGGTTGGATCTCCTTGCAGTCCAAAGGACTCTCAAGAGTCTTGTCCAGTTTCTGGTCTTACGTTTAGATCTTTAATCCATTTTGAGTTTATTTTTGTGTATGGCATTAGAAAGTGATCTAGTTTCATTCTTTTACAAGTGGTTGACCAGTTTTCTCAGGACCACTTGTGAAAGAGATTGTCTTTACCCTATTGTATATTCTTGCTTCCTTTGTTGAAGATAAGATGCCATAAGTGTGTGGATTTATCTCTGGGCTTTCTATTTCATTCCATTGATCTATATTTCTGTCTTTGTGCCAGTACCATACTGTCTTGATGACTGGGGCTTTGTAGTAGAGCCTGAAGTCAGGCAGGTTGATTCCTCCAGTTTCATTCTTCTTTCTCAAGATTACTTTGGCTATTCAAGGTTTTTTGTATTTCCATACAAATTGTGAAATTTTTTGTCCTAGCTCTGTGAAAAATCCCTATCAAGCTGGTAGCTTGATAGGGATTGCATTGAATCTGTAGATTGCTTTGGATAGTATATTCATTTTCACTAAATTGATTCTTCCAATCCATGAACATGTATATCTCTCCATCTATCAGTGTCCTATTTGATTTCTTTCATCAATGTTTTATAGTTTTCTATATATAAGTCTTTAGTTTCTTTATGTAGATATATTCCTAAGTATTTTATTCTTTTTGTGGCAATGGTGAATGGAAGTTTTTCCTTAATTTCTTTTTCTACTTTCTCATTATTAGTGTATAGGTATGCAAAGGAAATCACAGCAGGATCCTCTATGATCCACATCCCAGAATACTGGAAATAAAAGCAAAAATAAACAAATGGGATCTAATTAAAATTAAAAGCTTCTGCACAACAAAGGAAACTATAAACAAGGTGAAAAGACAGCCTTTGGAATGGGAGAAAATAATAGCAAATGAAGCAACTGACAAACAACTAATCTCAAAAATATAAAGCAACTTATGCAGCTCAATTCCAGAAAAATAAATGACCCAATCAAAAAATGGGCCAAAGAACTAAACAGACATTTCTCCAAAGAAGACATACGGATGGCTAACAAACACATGAAAAGATGCTCAACATCACTCATTATCAGAGAAATGCAAATCAAGACCACAATGAGGTACCATTTCACACCAGTCAGAATGGCTGCCATCCAAAAGTCTATAAGCAACAAATGCTGGAGAGGGTGTGGAGAAAAGGGAACCCTCTTACACTGTTGGTGGGAATGCAAACTAGTACAGCCCTATGGAGAACAGTGTGGAGATTCCTTAAAAAACTGGAAATAGAACTGCCTTATGACCCAGCAATCCCACTGCTGGACATACACACCAAGGAAACCAGCATTGAAAAAGACACATGTACCCCAATGTTCATCGCACACTATTTATAATAACCAGGACATGAAAGCAACCTAGATGTCCATCAGCAGATGAATGGATAAGAAAGCTTTGGTACATATACACAATGGAGTATTACTCAGCCATTAAAAAGAATACATTTGAATCAGTTCTAATGAGATGGATGAAACTGGAGCTGATTATACAGAGTGAAGTAAGCCAGAAAGAAAAACACCAATACAGTATACTAACACATATATATGGAATTTAGAAAGATGGTAATGATAACCCTGTATGTGAGACAGCAAAAGAGATACAGATGTATAAAATGAACTTTTGGACTCTGAGGGAGAGGGAGAGGGTGGGGTGATTTGGGAGAATGGCAATGAAACATGTATACTATCATGTAAGAAACGAATTGCCAGTCTATGTTCAATACAGGATACAGGATGCTTGGGGCTGGTGAAGGGGGATGACCCAGAGAGATGATGTGGGGAGGGAGGTGGGAAGGGGGTTCAGGATTGGGAACTCATGTACACCCTTGGCAGATTCATGTCAATGTATGGCAAAACCGACACAGTATTGTAAAGTAAAATAAAGTAAAAATGAAAATTGAAAAAATAATAATAAAAATATTTTCAACCTACAAAAAAAAAAAAAAAATGAGAGAGAGTCTTGTCCAACACCACAGTTTAAAAGAATCAATTCTTTGGCACTCAGCTTTCTTCACAGTCCAACTTTCACATCCATACGTGACCACTGGAAAAACCATAGCCTTGACTAGATGGACCTTTGTTGGCAAAGTAATGTCTCTGCTTTTTAACATGCTATCTAGGTTGGTCATAGCTTTCCTTCCAAGGAGTAAGCGTCTTTTAATTTCATAGCTGCAATCAACATCTGCAGTGATTTTGGAGCCCCCCAAAATAAAGTCTGACACTGTTTCCACTGTTTCCCATGAAGTTCTATGTTCTATTTCCCGTGACGTGATGGGACCAGATGCAATGATCTTAGTTTTCTGAATGTTTTCTGAATATTTAGTTTTAAGCCAACTTTTTTCACTCTCCTCTTTCACTTTCATCAAGAGGCTCTTTAGTTCTTCTTGCTTTCTTCCATAAGGGTGATGTCATCTGCATATCTGAGATTATTGATATTTTTCTCGACAATCTTGATTCCAGCTTGTGCTTCTTCCAGTCAAGCATTTCTCATGATGTACTCTGCATATAAGTTAAATAAGCAGGGTGACAATATACAGCCTTGATGTACTCCTTTTCCTATTTGGAACCAGTCTGTTGTTCCATGTCCAGTTCTAACTGTTGCTTCCTGACCTGCATACAGGTTTCTCAAGAGGCAGGTCAGATGGCCTACTATTCCCATCTCTTTCAGAATTTTCCACAGTTTATTGTGATCCACACAGTCAGAGACTTTGGCATAGTCAATAAAGCAAAAATAGATGTTTTTCTGGAACTCTCTTCCTTTGTCCATGATACAGCATTAGATACAGTTAATCTTCAGTTCCAAGGTCAGTTTGTTACATTTCTTGGCCACTTATTGTAATTGTGGCAGCTTTTATCATGGCTATAGTCTGCTCAACATGTAGTTAACTCTTTTCACCTGTTGGGATTTTCAGTATCTACAAGATCATTCACAGAGTATCGTTCAGAATGTTATCTACAGCCCTTGAGAGGGAACTAAAGGTTCTTGGCTGTGCTTAATGACTAAACTTTATTATTTGGTCTCTTTGACTGTTTTCCTCTTTTCTGCATGTTCTTATTTCTCCCATTCAGAGTATTCTTTGGCTAAACTTTTCCGCAGACAAAAGACAGGCAGAGGACATGGGAAGGGGCATGGAGAAGGACCTTGTAGTCCTGCTCCATTTCAAGAGGAACCCCATATTCTTTCTGTGTGTGCTAATCCAATTAAACTGTGACTAGAGCCATGCTGCAGCAAACATGGATGGGGAGAAATGGACTTAATACTCTCTCTAGTTTAGCCTATTGCTCATGTTATCACTTTCAGTAATTAAAGAATACTTGAGTGATATTTTCATTTTGGCAAGTTGCCTAATTTATTCCAATATTTGGCAGCTTAGTTCTCTCCAGCTCAGCTGAGCCCTGCACAGGAAACTAGCCAATAACTTTTTATTAATACACTTATGCTAAATTTGGAAATTTTCAAATAAGATGCCTGGGGAAAATGAAGATATAAAGCCTTGATTATTAGTAGCTGTGCTTAAGAAATAAGGAGGGGAATTCCCTGGCAGTTTATTCGTTAGGACTCCAAGATTCCACTGCAGGGGCATGAATTCATCCTTGGTTGAGGAACTAAGATATTGCATGTTCTGTAGTGCAGACCGAAAAAAAAAAAAAGGGAACAAAGAGCTTCATACCAGAGTTTCATTCTATTATTCATTGATGAAGCAGATGCTACTAATATGTCACTTGTCTCAACACACAGGGCAGATGACATTGTATATGAGGAACACAGGAAGAGCTAATTTGGGAGATGAAGTCAGGGTGAGAATAAGGATCAGTTTCTTTTTAAATATTCTTTAATTTCATAATTTCATGTAAAGCAGAGAATAACTTAATTAATATTTTAAAATATACACTTATGTTCCAAAAATGATTTATCACCTATAAAATATATTTCTCTCTGAAAAACTCTCTGCTTAAACATTTATGGGCAGTATTTCCTTGGTCTTCATGTGAGTTTTAAAAATGTATAAGTAAATTGTTTTATGTTCCCAAAGATCAAATTGCCAACATAGGCCAGATCTTGAAAAAGCAAGAGAATTCCGGAAGAACATCTATTTCTTCTTTATTGACTATGCCAAAGCCATTGAATGTGTGGATCACAATAAACTGTGGAAAATTCTGAAAGAGATGGGAATATCAGACCATCTGACCTGCCTCTTGAGAAACCTGTATGCCAGTCAGGAAGCAACAGTTAGAACTGGACATGGAAGAACAGACTGGTTACAAATAGGAAAAGGAGTATGTCAAAGCTGTATACAGTCACCCTGCTTATTTAAGTTATATGCAGTGTATATCAAACACCTTAGGCTGGAAGAAGCACAAGCTGGAATCAAGGTTTCTGGGAGAAATATCAATAACCTCAGATATTCAGATGACACCACCCTTATGGCAGAAAGTGAAGAACTGAACAGCCTCTTGATGAAAGTGAAAGAGGAGAGTGAAAAAGTTGGCTTAAAGCTCAACATTCAGAAAATGAAGATCATGGCACCCGGCTCCATCACTTCATGGCAAATAGATGGGGAAATAGTGGAAACACTGGCTGATTTTATTTGTTTTGCCTGCAAAATCATTGCAGATGGTGCCTGCAACCATGAAATTAAAAGATGCTTACTCCTTGGAAATAATGTAATGACCAATCTAGACAACATATTAAAAAGCAGAGACATTAATTTGCCAACAAAGATCCATCTAGTCAAGGCTATAGTTTTTCTAGCACTCATGTATGGATGTGAGAGTTGGACTATAAAGAAAGCTGAGCACTGAAGAATTGATGCTTTTGAACTGTGGTGTTGGAGAAGACTCTTGAGACTCCCTTAGTCTGCCAGGAGATCCAACCATCCTAAAGGAGATCAATCCTGAGTGTCCATTGGAAGGACTGATGTTGAAGCTGAAACTCCAATACTTTGGCAATCTGACACAAAGAGCTAACTCATTTGAAAAGACCCTGAACCTGGGAAAGATTAATGGCAGGAGGAGAAGGGGATGACAGTGGATGAGATGGTTGGATGGCATCACTGACTCAATGGACATGAGTTTGAGTAGGTTCAGGAGTTGGTGATGGACAGGGAGGCCTGGCATTCTGTAGTCCATGGGATCGCAAAGAGTCAGACATTACTGAGTGACTGAACTGAACTGAACCTGTTTACAAATTAAGTTATCCACTCTTTTAGTTCTTATTTTATAAGCAAAATACAAAGCAAATTATGGAGACACAAATATACAATCATGATTGCACTATTAGACTAGATATTCACAAGTTATTGAGCAATCTCCCCCTTTTTTGTTTTGCTTGCTCTTCCTTATATTGTAACAGAATTTGACAGAAAGACAAATTAAAACATAGATATTTTGCTCACTTTTCCAACCTCTGTTATCTAAGTGGCTGCTGTTGTTTACACACTATATTCTGCCCTACTGTTTGTGAGGACACAAAAATGGGACATAGAAACAGCTGGATAGGAAAAAGGAAGAAATAGATTTTAGTACAGTCAACAAAATATGTCCTTATTGTTTATTTTGTTAGGAATTATCAGAGAAAAGAAAAATAAGAAAGAAAAGTCAGTGAAATGTGGCATGCATTACATCTGTCAATATTAAATTGTAAATAAATAAATAGGCACTAGGGGGGAAAGAATAAACATTGTTTGCCTTTATACACTATGCTGCACCAGAAATGTGATAGTAGAATAAATGCATAACTGCATGAATTATAGGATGAAATAAGGTGAATTCATTTACACATTTTTGAAAGTGATTACTGAAGTCTTTAATCATAAAATGTGTTAGGAAATTTGTTACCTGCCTTCCTTTCCAGCCTAGTCTTTTATGTTTTTCTGTTTGATTACTATCCTCCACTCACAATGGTCATTCTCAAACCTATACAGCTCTTAATCTGGAGCTCACATACCATCTGACCCTGCAATTCTCTCTTAGTCCTATATACAAAAGAATCCTCCCATGGGGTCACTGATAGGCAGAATTCTAAGATGGTCCCCAAGATTTCTCATCCCTCCCCACCAGTGTACATGCCTGTATAATTCCCAGAACTGTGAATTAGTTTGAGTACGATCTTCACAACATGATGTTACCTGGCACAGTTTAGTTCAGTTCAGTTCAGTTGCTCAGTCGTGTCCGACTCTGCGACCCCATGAATCACAGCACGCCAGGCCTCCCTGTCCATCACCAATTCCCGGAGTTCACCCAGACCCACACCCATGGAGTCAGTGACGCCATCCAGCCATCTCATCCTCTGTCATCCCCTTCTCCTCCTGCCCCCAAGCCCTCCCAGCATCAGAGTCTTTTCCAATGAGTCAACTCTTCCCACGAGGTGGCCAAAGTACTGGAGCTTCAGCTTCAGCATCATTCCTTCCAAAGAAATCCCAGGGCCAATCTCCCTCAGAATGGACTGGTTGGATCTCCTTGCAGTCCAAGGGACTCTCAAGAGTCTTCTCCAACACCACAGTTCAAAAGCATCAATTCTTCAGTGCTCAGCCTTTTTTTACAGAACTGTGAATTAGTTTGAGTAACTACTTTCACAACATGATGTTACCTAGCACGGGTGACCTTAAAATGGGAACCTTACCCAGGTGACTTAAATCACAAGAGCCTTCTAAAAGAGGAGTTTTCCCTCAGCAAGAAGAGGAAGCCAGAGAAATTCATGACAGCTGGCTGAACGAAAGCAAAGATGCATGTTATGAACCGTTGTTGCAAAGACAAAACATCTAAGAGCTGCTTCTAGAAGCCTCGTTTGCAGACAGTAAGAATTTTTAATTTCAGTTGTAACACCATAAGTGAGTGAATTCTTCCAACAACCAGTAAGAATGAAAAATAATCTGGAATCCCAGATAAGATTTGAAGCCCTGGTCAACATTTTGACTTTATCCCAGTGAGATCCCAAGTGGATAATACAGTCTTGTGGTCCCTTGATTTCTGATCTATAGAAATTGCAAGAGAATACATTTTTATTGCCGTAATACTTGTGTCAAACCTCTATGCAGTATAGGATATTAGGAAGCGATGAGTGAAGAATTTTATCATAGTATTAAAGATAATCAACCTATCACTGAGAAAAGCAAAATGTAGATTATTTGTTGTATTCCATGAGAAATTAGGAATATCAGATTACAATTTCACAAAGCAGCAGGTATCATAAAGTGCCAAGTGGGAAAAAGTAAAACAATGATGCAATATAAAATAAAAATAATTTATATGAATTGAGAAGATATGTTTATGCAGCATCAATGCATGCTTTAAAATAAAATACATAAGCGAAAGAGGGAGCATTAAACCCATTAGAATATCTACATATAATCAGGAGATTTGGAGCTGGGAATCCCAGCAAAGGGATAAATGAAAAACAAGAGAGGGGCTTTGCAAGGAACGTAATAACAATTTTTTATGAACTGAAAGATTTTGATTAACTTAGCTTCCAACACATGAAGCAGGGGAAAGGGGAGAGTCAAAAACCAAGAGTCATACCAATTTTTATCTCTCTAGGACTTTTACTTACACTCATGCTGTTTTTGTGAAAAACTCCTACTTGGTCCTAAGAGTCAACTTGAATATTACTTTCTCGTAGAGGTTTTCCCATATGTTCCACTGAAGTTGCTTCCCTCTATGCAAATACATATTCTTTAGCATATTGCATTTTTCTTTTCAAAACACAGAACACACTTGTTATAACTCGTGTTTAGTGTGATTATTTTAAATATCCACTCTTTGTTAACTTCTGTGACAGAGGGACTATATTTCTTTGGTTAGTGATAAATTTATCTATCAATCGTGATGCTTAAAAAATATATTTTGAATATATTCAATGAATAATTTAGTACAGTTTGGGCAACCCACTCCAGTATACTTGTCTGAAGAATCCTATGGACAGAGGAACCTGACAGTCTATAGTCCATAGGGTCACAAATATTCAGACACAGCTAAATCGACTTAGCACTCCTGGTCTTCCCCGGTGGCTCATTAGGTAAAGAATATGTGTGCAATGCAAGAGCCATGACAGAGGCAGTTTTGATGTCCTGGGTCAGGAACATCCCCTGGAGGAGGAAATGGCAAGCCATTCCAGTATTGTTGCCTCACAAACCCATGGGCAAGAGGAGGCGGTGGGCTACAGTCCAGAGGATCACAAAGAGTCAGACATGACTGAGTTTACACAACAATAACGGAATGAGTCAAAGCTATCTCAACCTCCTCTTTCTAGGAGTAAGTGATTTTTTTCACTTCCTAAGAATGATTTTCATATTCCAAGTGCTCTCTTTTGTTTACCTCAGGAAAACCTTCCTCTGGACTGACAAATGTGAGTCTTGAATCCAAAGATGTAATGTTATTGTTAATAAGGACCATTAAACCACTGACAACCATGGGAAGTTGTGTTTTGGTGCTTCATCTTTTCTCTGTGATGGCAATGAATTTGGATGTTGAAAGGACTTTCAGATATTTGTTGTTTAAAATACATTACCATGATGATGTATTTCTAAATCTGCCCTTTTATATTTTCTAGTTCTTTACAAAGGTATAATTTTCCTTTTCCAGAGCCATTTCCTCACAGGTATTTTTATCCTTTCTGTCTGGAATTTACAAGAGTTCTGGCTAGGCTAGAAAATGCATTTCTTCTATAACTGATGAATAACAATTTAAAGATTATCTACTACATATGGGCATTTCTATTTAAAAGTTTTGTGATGGTCTATGCTGGAAGAAATCACTCATGCTATTGATAAGCCCATTATTTACTATGCCGGGAATATTTTCAGTACTGTCTTTTTCTTATCATCCCATTTACAATTGCACAAATGCTTTTTTCCATAAAACCAATTAAATAATATTTCAGATTAAACAAAGTCTAAAAGATACAATTTGGATTGCCACATGGCTCCAGAAAAGAAAATAAATAAATATTTATTTCCTAATTAGGATTTTGGATACAAATGGATGTTAGCATAAAAATAATGAGAAAAATATCTCAAAGATAATTACTTTTTTTCTAAAAAGTAAACAACCAGAAATATGATTGAACTTATAAGAAAATATATTTCATCTCACCTCTTTAAGTGCTAGAAATGAGAAGTTTCTTTTTATAAAATGTTTATCTTTTTTCCTTAGTAAATTATTTGAAAGCAAATAGAAAATGAAGCAATCCGAAAAATAATGTAACAGTGATGCTTCTAGAATATTCTGAATTCTATTGTAAAGCATCATAGAGCATTCTATATTTCAGCTCATTATAAAAATATTTCAAAATGCTCATAAATGCTCATTAACACATAAGAAATTCATTTTTTTATGAGACCCTAATGAGGAAAGGAACTGTTTCTAAGTAACTATTCTAAGTGTTCTGTGCTATGTTAATCTCCCCAATAATATTCCCCTAGAGACATCTTCAGCCCATATTAGGAATGAGGTAAATAGGTTTAAATTATTCCATTTGTTCAAATCTAAAGACCACCATTTGACCAAGAAGTATGCACTTGCCTCGTCTGCACTCAGTCAACAGATGTGAACTGAGTAACTACTGTGTTCAGTGGTGTACTGTTTTGGTCACCAGAGTGCTGCAGGTGGTATGGAATTCGATTTATAAGCCTATCTTCTCTCTCTTGAAATTGCAGAGAGTTAGATAATTCTCCTTTATTAAAGATATAATTAGATAATTTTCTTAATTATATTAATTATCAAACTTTCTCAACTTTGATTCTCTCTCTGGACAAATTCAGTCTGCATGTAGTCAGAAATGGCTAAACAGGTAAATAGTGCTAGGTTCTTTTTTTTTTTTATGCCTTTATTTACTTTTTAAAATAAATCAGATGATTGTCATTTAAGTATCTAACTCTCCCACTCTTGTGGGACAGATGTGAATGGTTAAACACATCTCTAATTTTATGTCTGTGGATAACCACAAATTATGTAATAAGCTCTCTACTTCTGGAGATGTTAAAATATGGCTCAGAGGCAGTTGGGTAAGGGCTTTTAGATTGCAAATTGGTATGGCTTTCTTACAGTTCAAATTGCTTTGAAATTTTAAATTAAATAGAAAAAATAAGAAAAGCCAGTTCACCTTTAACAACATAACAGTTAAGAGCCTAGTGTCTCCACCAAATAATGTTGCCAATAAGCTTTTTGCCTTCTGGTTCTTTATAAATCATCCAAGTACTCATCTTTTTGTTCAGTATATAGCACACAGTAAGTGCAGACCAATTATCTGACTTTAAAAATGGCCATAGGTCTATTATCTGATGTATTTAAATTGTGATTCTTATTCATGCATGAAAAATAAATTACCCACCTGGAAATTTGATGGGAAATCTTTATAATATAAAGTCAAAACCAAGTTTCTACAAAACATATAGTTACTTTGGAATCTACTTTAAATAAAAGTAAACTCAGACAAGTTTCATTACTTCCCAAATTAGGTGCTCAATCATTTGCTTATTCCATTTTGAGTCAGTTAACTATAAGGAAGCATATCGCGATTGAAGATAAGCAACTTATTTTCTACATAAAAAAGAATTGCGTATTTTTATCCCTTAAAGATGTATGTTTTTCTAAAGCATTTTAGTTTGATTTAGAATTTCCTTTAACACATTAGAGTGCCACATTCAAATAAGCCTATAATAGAACAACAAAGCAATGACAAAATATTTCTTAAGTGAGAACCAAAATGCTTTCATCATTAGTACGGCAACCACTTTCATAAAGCTAAGATGTTCAGCCACATTTAGAAAATCAAGCTTTTACAATTTTCCCAATGATGTCTCCTATTGGAATCGTTGAGGTGCATGTGAAATTCCCCAGGTGAACTAATGATAAAAGGCAAGAAGAAATTTATAAATGCAAAACTTGACTTGATTTCAGGTAACCTGAATCAGCATAAATTATATCATAGCTCTTAGTGGTTTTCTTAAAAACGAATGGTAATCACTTTAGCAAATATATTCTGAGAGTAAAAGCAAGAAGTAAAGAATAGCGACGCTTTTTAAACAATACCTGATGATTCTTTATTGTTAATTTTATGATGATAATGCTGATGATGGTTGTAGCAGTCATACTAATAGTAATATTTTGGTGATTTAGTGTAGAAAAATTTTAAAAATAAAGGTAAAGGTAGAAGAAGAACAAAGAAAAGAAAGAAGAAGAGAGGAGAATAAGAGAAAGAGAAGGAGAAGAGAAAGAAAACATGGAGGGATGAAAAACAAAATGATGAAGTAACTGGCATGAATGTCAAATGCTAGTTAGAAAAAATAGTATGCATATGTTTATTTAGAATCTGTTGCCATTTGAATGATTAAATATATATGAATATTAATTTAATTCATATCAACAAAATACCCATATTATATCAGTATGATTTTCCAGTTGATTAAATTCTATGTTTGATTTAATTGATTATTTTAAAACCATTAATGTAGTCTTATTGACTATTACTTTTCAGTAATACATTAGACTTGTGATTCTAGTTCAGCTATTTAAAATGTACCACAATTTAACAAGAAATATGTTGGAGATTTCAAATTTCACTGTGTGGGACACCATCAGTGATCCACCCATATTGACCAGGATTTCCTTCACTGTTTCTGAGTCCTCTTCTGTGCTTTTATCTCCAAGGATCTAACCCTATTCTTCCTAAAAGGAGGACTGCCCTTTCTCTACCAGAGCAGCAGAAAGCTCCAGGAATTGGGACTTAAGGTCCCCTGGAGCCTGACACCTCTGTTTAAAGTGGAACAAACTCAGGCAAAGCCTACATTCCAGAGCCCCATGCAGAAGTGTCCCATTCCTGTCACTACACTGCTGTCTTCCCTTCTAAGTTCTCTAATCCCCTACTCATGGCCATCAGAAGTGCTTTCTTAGCAAGTCACTTCCACATAAAACTTTGTCTCAGGTTTGCTTTTAGAGAACCTGACCTAAAACAACTGTAAAACAAATACATGAATTGCATTTTGGCTTTTCTTTGCAAGTCAAAATTTTTTTAAATGAATCACAAAGAACAGAAAGTCCTCAAAATGAACTCATGTATAAGCCCAAATTGATTTAACAGTTTTTCCTGTTAGTACTGGCCTCGGTATTTTGGATGCTAGGATATTTTGTGTTTCAGCAGTTCAGAGAAAGAGAGGAAGATGTTAGCTTTTATTATTACTATAAAATACAAACCCTGAAAATTATAAAGACATCATACTTACAAACTGAAAGTAATGAGATGTTGGAGATAATTATGGGCATCAATACATTTTAACTACTATTATACAAAAACAAAATAAATTAATCATTTTAAAGAGAGTTATGCATAACATATGAATGTATGATAAGAATGACTAGATCTGTATTCACACTATTCAGTGTGCCATAACTTTTACTTAAAGCTTTACATATTTTGATAGGGAAAAATGAAAGTGAACTTGCTTGTACATGGAGATATATGCACTGAAATTTTCTGTCTCCTCGACTTATGATATTAACATTTTTATTTTTTTATCAAATATTCAAAAGCATTATTAATATTTGCATTGGGTACAGTCTATAAAAGCAATTATTTGGGCACAAGTACATAGTCTATAATATTTATTAGGAAAGTTGGTGTTATGTGTTTCACATAATTCGCTTTTAGCCAAGAGTGACAAAGGAATAGGTTTCTAATTCTTACTGGGATTATATAAAGAATGAGTGAAAAAATTGTTTATTCTATGTAATAAGAGAGTCCAGGAATGAATGTGACTACAAACATAGCTGGATCTGTGACTCAATGTGTATTAATATCAGGACAGAATTTCTTAAACATTCCTCAGCTCTGCTTCTCCAACCTGCATTCCTATACCTTTGACCTGATTCTCAGGTGGGCTGTTTCTATTTAGTAGTAAAAATGGTGACAAGCAGCAGCACTAAATCCATATTTTCTTAAGTAAGAAATTCTGTAGAAATTGTGTGCCTTTATCCTACAAACTCAACATAAACCCATGTTTGATTTTTATCGGCTCAGAAGGTCAAATAGTAAGCTAATCACTATATTAAAGGGGATATAGGCAATCTAACCTAACCTGAACCTCATATGTTAAGAGATGGAGAAGCTGTGTATTCAGAAGAAGGAGGAATGGCCATTACATATATAAAAGGAAAAGATTCCCTGGATGCTATTAAACCTAGGATGACACCAGGTTAATGTCCTGTCTTAAAATTGCGACATAATAGAGTGTTCTCACATACCTAAGAAATTGATTAGAAGTCAACAGAAATCACAAAGGACAAACCCAGGAATTGGAAGAAAATGGTCAATGTATATTGACTCCAGGTTGATGTGTTCAATCTTACTGCAAAAATGTGCAGTTGAGTGAATCTGAGCAGACTGAGGCATTTTCTTTCCTTTCTCTCTCTTTTAAAGTTCTAAAATGATGTCTTTTATCACCCCTCTTAATATTTTATCTTTATGCACATAAATCTTGATTTTTATCTTTATGCACATCAATGTTGGTTGTAACTTATTTTTAACTTTACATTATTTGTGATGTTGATAGATGAGATATGTATTTTGTAAAATAAATTATAGATAGTTTCTTAATTTATTATTTTACTGACCAATCCACTTTTCTATTTAGCAAATATGTATTATTAATTGTATACCAAGTTTTGAGAACTGTTTTTAAAGTAGGGAATGAAAAATTGTTAGCCCTTATTTCCTCTTCCTAAAAATTTCAATATCTAATACACATAAAATATCTGAGCAAAAATTATACTCCACCATTTTCCCTTTTGTAATTCATGTATCCACACAATATCACATAGTAAATGCTCCAAATGTTTCATTAATGTATAAATATAAATATATAATGTGATTATCAAATGTATTTTCCACATATATATGAAGGCTTCCCTGGTAGCTTAGCTGGTAAGGAATCTGCCTGCAATATAGGAGACCCCAGTTTGATTCCTGGGTTAGAAAGATCTGCTGGAGAAGGGATAGGCAACCCACTCAAGTATTCTTGGGCTTCCCTGCTGGCTCAACTGGTAAAGAATTCACCTGCAGTGTAGGAGACCTGATTTCAATCTCTGGGTTGGAAAATCCCCTGGAGAAGGGAATGGCTACCTATTCCAGTATTTTGGCCTAGAGAATTCCATGGACTATACAGTCAGTCCAAAAGAGTTGGATATGACTGAGCGACTTTCACTTCACATATAGGTCATTGAAAATATTAAAAAAAAAAAAAAAAACACTTAAAATTTATTTCAATCAAATCATGTGTGTACTAAATCATTTAGTCATATATGACATTTTGTGACCCTATGGACCATTGCCTGCCAGGTTCCTATGTCCATGAGACCCCCCAGGCAAGAATATTGGAGTGGGTTGTCATGCCCTCTTCCAGGGGATCTTCCCCACCCAGGGCCCAAACTTGCATCTCCTGAAACTTCTGCCTTTCAGGCAGATTCTTTACCTCTGAGCCACCAGGGAAGCCCCAACCAAATCATATTTTTCCTCAAATTAAATGGTTAGACTTAACACTGACATATATAAAAAATTAAATATTTAATTAGACATGAATATTCTTTTCTCTTTTGTTTTAGAAAGAATTTCATGGAGTGATTTTGAAAGCTTTTGTGATTTCAAAAATCTGTACTAATTTAAAATGATGAAATTTTTTTTTAAAGAAAATCTAGTGGCATTCAAAGATATCAAGATACTTTTAGTATTCTTCTATAAAAAATTATTACCAAGACACATATTTTTTAAGACAGTCAGTTCAGTCGCTCAGTCATGTTGGACTCTTTGCCACCCCATGAACTGTAGCATGCCAGGCCTCCTTTTCCATCACCAACTCCTGGAGTTTACTCAAATTTATGTCCACTGAGTTGGTGATGCCATCCAACCATCTCATTCTCTGCCCTCCCCTTCTCCTCCTGCCTTCAATCTTTCCCAGAATCAGGGTATTTTCCAGTGAGTCAGTTTTTCACACCAGGTGGCCAAAGTATTAGAGCTTCAGCATCAGCATCAGTCCTTGTTGTTGCTGTTCTTTAGTCACCAAGTAGTGTCAGACTTTTTGTGACCCTATGGACTATAGCCACCCAGGCTCCTCTGTCCATTGGATATAGATGAATGTCAAACTCAAGGAGAAATAGTTGGGAATTAGCAACTTTGGTATGGTTGATAAGTGTTAATACATCACATGATTTCCAAAGATAAGTCATTATGTATATTTTTTATAGTTTTAATTCACTGTATCCAGAAGAGAGACCTCAGCTGAAGTTCCAAGTGAGGAACTTGAAACTTCCAATCCCAAGAAAGGCAATGTCAGAAATGTTCAAACTACCACACAATTGCGCTCATCTCACATGCTACTAAAGTAATGCTCAAAGTTCTGCAAGCCAGGCTTCAACAGTACATGAACCATGAACTTCCAGATATTCAAGCTGGTTTTAGAAAAGGCAGAGGAACCAGAGATCAAATTGCCAACATCTGCTGGATCATCAAAAAAGCAAGAGAGTTCCAGAAAAACATCTGTTTCTGCTTTATTGACTATGCCAAAACCTTTGGCTGTGTGGATCACAATAAACTGTGGAAAATTCTGAAAGAGATGGGAATACCAGACCACCTGACCTGCCTCTTGAGAAACCTATATGAAGGTTGCTTTCTGACCTATATGTAGGTCAGAAAGCAACAGTTAGAGCTGGACAGGGAACCACAAACTGGTTCCAAATAGGAAAAGGAGTATGTCAAGGCTGTATATTGTCACCCTGCTTATTTAACTTCTATGGAGAGTATATCATGAGAAACGCTGGACTGGAAGAAGCACAGCTAGAATCAAGATTGTCAGGAGAAATATCAATAACCTGAGATATGCAGATGACACCACCCTTATGGCAGAAAGTGAAGAAGAACTAAAGAGCCTCTTGATGAAAGTGAAAGAGGAGAATGAAAAAGTTGGCTTAAAACTCAATATTCAGAAAACTAAGATCATGGCATCTGGTCCCATCACTTCATGGCAAATAGATGGGGAAGCAATGCAAACAGTGACAGACTTCATTATTTTGGACTCCAAAATCACTGGCGATGGTGACTGCAGCCATGAAATTAAGACACTTACTCCTTGGAAGAAAAATTATGACCAACCTAGACAGCATATTAAAAAGCAGAGACATTACTTTCCCAACAAAGGTCCATCTAGTCAAACCTATGGTATTTCCAGTAGTCATTTATGGATGTGAGAGTTGGACTATAGAGAAAGCTGAATGCTGAAGAATTGATGGTTTTGAACTGTGGTGTTGGAGAAGATGCTTGAAAGTCCCTTGGACTGCATGGAGTCCAACCAGTCCATCCTAAAGATCAGTCCTGAATATTCAATGGAAGAACTGATGCTGAAGCTGAAATTCCAATAATTTGGTCACCTGATATGAAGAACTGACTCATTTGAAAAGACTTTGATGCTGGGAAAAATTGAAGGCAGGAGAAGGGGATAACAGAGGATGAAATGATTGGATGGCATCTCAATGGACATGAGTTTGAGTAAACTCTGGGAGTTGGCGATGGACAGGGAGGCCCAGAGTGTGGCAATCCATGGGGTCACAAAGAGTTGGACACAGCTGAGCAACCTAACTGAACAGAATCAATGAGAATAGTAAAAATATCTATTTAACTTTTTATCTTTTGTTTTCTATCTTTCATGCTGGATCATGTGCTCTCTCTCCTTAACATTATGTGGGTGGTTTAAAAAAAGACAGTCTCAACAGGGAAAATTCTGTAGAATTTCATGATGTTTACATCTGATAATTTCAGTACATGAGGTAAAATATTTAATCTGTAATCACTACTGGAAAATCCCCTTAGATGCTTTTCTATTCATTCTCCTGCCTATGTGCTTGCATGCTAAGTTGCTTCAATTGTGTCCGACTCTTTTCAACACTACAAACAATAGCCTGCCAGGCTCCTTTGTCCATAGGCTTCTCCAGGTAAGAGTCCTGGAGTGGGTTGTTGTGTCCCCTTCCAGGTGATCTTCTTGAGCCAGGGATCAAATCTGTGTTTTTTATGTCTCCTGCAATGGCAGGCAGATTATTTACCACCAGTGCCACTTGGGAAGCCCATATGCAGATTATAAACTATCTTAGACCAACTAGATTTTCTTACAGAAAAAAAAAAAAATGGCTACAAATCCATATGCATATAATTTATGCCATGTAGATTTTATGAACATGTAAAAATATAAAGAAATTGAGGAAAAATGATAACTTTATGATTTTATGGATGATCTTAAAATAATCTAAAAATATATATATTGGAAGGAAATTAGGTAATAACAGAAACCAGTGAGGTATTAACAGTAAAGTAGAAATTAGTCAAAGAAGAAAAAAATTTTTCATGATGACTAAAGGAGACAAAATTATGGCAAACTAAAAAATATAAATGAATGAAATACAATTTTTGTTTTCCTGAGATAAAAGAAAACTGACATAATACAGTTGTGTCAGTGTTTTGAAATGCTTGTAGTCATGCCAGCACTTCAGCAGGCTTTCACATTTCATCCTTTGCAGTGAGCCATGTCCCAATCACAAGCGTTAACTACCGAAATATGATCATACTTCAGAACAGGTTAATTATAATTTCATGAGATGTATTTATAAATCAGAATGAAAACATAGCTAAAACAAGAAGCAGAGAAAAAGACCATGCTGCATAGGCAATAATTTAATGTATAATAGTTTATCATAAATTTAGTAGTTTTATTTCTTAATAATCTGAAGACTATTTTAGTTCCAAAACTTCTTGTATATGACATGTAAATTAGAATTTAATAGGAATGCTAATTATAAAATTATATTTTTATAACTATTAAGGAATGTCTCCAAGTGTTGTGCAAAAGGATAAATTTTAGAAAAAAAATACTGATTTTATAAATCATTAAAATCAGAAAATTTAAGATTACAAAAAGTCATAAAAATGAAACTAATAGATTGGCAAAAATGTATCTGCATTATAGGTGGCAGTTAATAAATTATGTAGGAATAGTAATGCATAATGAATCTAATAGATGGATAGACAAACACTATCTTTTATATCTTGAACTATATAAAGACAATGATAGTATTTTATTCACAGCTGTATGTTCATATCTTAAGAAAACTTGACAGTAGACAAGGCCTCACCATATAATTGCTAAATAGATGATTGGATCATTGAGTATATAGTTACTGAGACTTCGTTAACTTGGAAACTTTGATATTAATAAAATTAGTTGCTGTTGATGCTGATGTGCTCAGTGTGGCCTTCTCTTTGTGACCCCATGGACTGCAGCCCACCAGGTTCCTCTGTCCATGGAATTTTCCAGGCAAGAATATGAGAGTAGGTCTCCATTCCTTCTCCAAAATTAGTTGAGGAAAAGTCAAATTTCTGAATCCTTTGAGTCAGGAGTCTCCAACCTTTTTGGTACCAGCGACTAGTTTTGTGGAAGATAGTATTTCTATGGGCTGGTGGGGGGGTGGTTTTGGTTTCGACTGCCACTCACGTTCTGCTGTGTGGCCCAATTAATAACAGATGTTGGACTGAGCACCAAAGAATTGATGCTTTTGAACTGTGGTGTTGGAGAAGACTCTTGAGAGTCCCTTGGACTGCAAAGGAGATCCAACCAGTCCATTCTGAACGAGATAAACCCTGGGATTTGTTTGGAAGGAATGATGCTAAAGTTGAAGCTCCAGTACTTTGGCTACCTCATGGGAAGAGTTGACTCATTGGAAAAGACCCTGATGCTGGGAGGGATTGGGGGCAGGAGGAGAAGGGGACGACCGAGGATGAGATGGCTGGATGGCATCACGGACTCAATGGACGTGGGTCTGGGTGAACTCCAGGAGTTGGTGATGGACAGGGAGGCCTGGCGTACTGCGATTCATGGGGCCACAAAGAGTCAGACACGACTGAGAGACTGAACTGAACTGAATTGAATGGACTGGTACTTGTCCATGGCTTAGTGTTTGGGGATTCCTGCTTTAAGATAAGGCCAAAACTCTGATGAATTACTCCACTTAATAAAATTTTTTTCTGTTGCTTGGAAAATTACTTGTTCATGTTTTTCAAATTTGATGATAACTTATCAGTAAAAAGTGTGTGTTTGTGTGTGTATATTAGAAAGTACATAAAGAAGGGTAATACACACTGATATTTATATTTTATTTCATCCAAACATATATGGTTGCAAGAAACAGAATATAAATACACTCTGCTATTTTATGTTATATTGTACTTCATTAAAATATTTGACGACAAGTTATCAAATGAATTCCAGACCTGAAAATGAGACTCAATTCCAATTTAGAGCAATTCCTAGATTTTATAATTATGACCAGAAATTGTGAATAAATCATAACCCAAGTTTTTCTATCCTACCAGAGCATTTTTCCATCACTAAAATCCATATTTATATCCAAATGTCAAACAAGCAAATAAATCTGTAAATAAAAATAGAAATTTCACCTACTGCAAGTTCTTAAGCTTCAATACTTCATAAGTAATACTGGATGTGTTTAATTGATTTACTTACTAAATAGTATGTTGCTAAAGGAACTATTAATCATCTCTTTTTTAAGCATCCATCCATACAATAATGCAAACCTAAAACTAAAATGCCAAATAATATTTAAGGCTAAAAATTTAAAACTTCTATTAGAACTTCTGATGAATTTAGAATACTATATTGTCTCATAATATATATTCTGATTTATGTGTCATTCCTCAATGTAAGAATTAGAATTTCAGCTAAAGCACTTGGATCAAAACTTCATTTAATAAAACACTCAGTTTCAAAAGAGGTTAACTATGTAATTCATCCATTTGTTAATGTTCATTTCCTTTTAAAAGAAGTATACCAGTAGACATTTTATTAGTATTTAATTCCTTGACTTTTTTGTTATAATGCTTGATAAAGATACTAAAGTATATAATAGTTGTAGTAATACTCCTAAAAAATGTGGTAAAGTATCTAATAAAATTTTTCATAGAATGAAGTTTACTAACTCTATTTGCTTAAAAATTAAAAATATGAGAGAAAGATTCAATCATACTTTCAGTTTTATTATCATAGGACTATGACATAACAACCCCACTATCAAAATAAGTTGTTTTAGTGTAAGGAGGATTCAATAGCTATTAAGATGAATTGCTAGGTTTTAAATCACAGACTTCTAAAATTTTAATTCCAATCTCTAAAACTTCATTACAGTTCACTTACAAAAAAATTTTAAAGAAATGAGACAGTTATACTGCTTGGGTTAGTAAAGTGAAAGAAAATATAATTAAAATAAAATAAATAATGGAAATGAATTATACTAGTAAGTAACATATAAAACTGTGTAGAAACTATCAATTATTTTAATGTGTTTGAAACAATATCAATTGTACAATGCTTTAACTTAGACATTTTAAATTCATATAACAACATTCTAACAATAGCCTAAGAAAGATATTTAATGTACATATTATCAGTGCCATGTGTTGCTTTTTAATATTGTTTTTAATTAGAATAAAGTCACTAAGTTGGTTTCAAATAGGTTTGAAACTATGACTATACTTTCAGTAAACCTTAGAACTGATGAAGGTAAATTCATATTATTTGATATTTTCTATTTCCAAGAACCAGTGTTCTCTCTGTACTTGGTTGATGGGAAATCTCCTGAGATTTAATACTTAAGGTCAAGTTTGTGATTGTGACACACTCTGCTATACAAGATCATCTGTCTAAAGATAGCAAACTGCAAAGAATTGAGAAATTGATTTTACCAAGTTTTAACTTAATAAAAAACAACCTGATTTCAATCACACTGGAAGGTGAAAGATAGAGTTACTTATTAAGAACTAGATACATTGGAAGTCAAGTAACTTTCTTTCTTTGGAGACAAGATACAGCTGAAAAGAATAGTCTCTAACAAAACAAAACAAATTTACAGGAAAGACATTGCTATGTCAAATGTGTGTTTTGAAATTCACCAATAAGGAAAACATAAGAATCCTTGAATTATTTTCATTTTTTAGGTTGACAAAGCAAAAGACAATAATTTCATTTTCATCTTTCTTTGGAAAGAAAGGAGAGATTCCTGAGTATCCAATTCTTTCTAAGTGTCTCTCAATCTCTCTCTTTCTAATGAAGTATATAGAAACCTTAATCTATCAAATCATGATTAATGGATGTTTTAATTATAAATAAGCTGGACTGTTGTCTCTTCTCAGTGGAACAGTTTCCTCATCATTGCACCCAAGTCTGTTTCTCCTGAGGAAGCATATTTTCTTCTTTTAGTGGTTTTCCCTTAGAAAATTCAAAATATGTTTTCTTATTCTATTCATATAAAAGTAGACTTTTAGTAATTAGTTATGCCCAAATAAACAGATAATATTAGGCAGTTATATATACCCATTGCTCTTTACAGCATCAATCCTGCTTCCATTACCAGTCCCACTAACAACTGGGTGTTGTTTTTGCTTTGGCTCCATCCCTTCATTCTTTCTGGAGTTATTTCTCCACTGATCCCCAGTAGCATATTGGGCAGCCACCGATCTGGGGAGTTCATCGTTCAGTGTCCTAACTTTTTGCCTTTTCATACTGTTCATGGGGTTCTCAAGGCAAGGATAAAATCCAGATAATCACGATGGTGTGATCACTCACCTTAGAGCCACACACCCTGGAATGTGAAGTCAAGTGGGCCTTAGGAAGCATCACTATGAACAAAGCTAGTGGAGGTGATGGAACACCAGTTAAGCTATTTCAAATCCTGAAAGATGACACTATGAAAGTGCTGAACTAAATATGCCAGCAAATTTGGAAAACTCAGCAGTGGCCACAAGACTGGAAAAGGTCAGTTTTCATTCCAATCCCAAAGAAAGGCAATGTCAAAGAATACTCAAACTACTGCACAATTGCACTCATCTCACAAGCTAGTAAAGTAATGCTTAAAATTCTCCAAGCCAGGCTTCAGTAATACATGAACTGTGAACTTCCAGATGTTCAAGCTGGTTTTATGAAAGCAAGAGGAACCAGAGATCAAATTGCCAACATCCACTGGATCATCAATAAAGCAAGAGAGTTCCAGAAAAACATCTATTTCTGCTTTATTGACTATGCCAAAGCCTTTGACTGTGTGGATCACAATAAACTGTGGAAAATTCTTCAAGAGATGGGAATACCAGACCACCTGACGTGCCTCTTGAGAAACCTGTATGCAGGTTAGGAAGCAACAGTTATAGCTGAACATGGAACAAGAGACTGGTTCCAAATAGGAAAAGGAGAATGTCAAAGCTGTATACAGTCACTCTGCTTATTTAATTTATATGCAGAATACATTCTGAGAAACTGAGAGGGTAACAGGCAGGAAGGCCAGGGGTCTCCAAACGGAGCAAACAGCCTGACATTTTCTCTCTCTTAAGTGGCAGGAGGAAACAAACTAGCGATATTTTTTCCTCTCTATACAAATTTAAAAGGAGGTTTCTCTTAAAATTCTGTGTTGCCATAATGACATCTGATTTCACCTGAAGTTAACCAATGCCTTTTTCTTATGGAAATGTTTGTCTTAAGCTATGCTAATGTACTATGCATCCACCCCAAACTCTGTCTTCAAGTTGGTTCCGCCTTTTGGGCTCAGAACCTACTTGATAAACCAGTATGTTATACTCCTATATTGTTCCTCTAATCTATGTAAATGAAACTTTTTGTATGGTGACCTGCCCTTCTTCAAGATTCAAGTTAATCATTTTATGGCCCAAGATAAACCATTTGGAGCCAAGGTTATCCCAAAATACATCTTATGGGTGAGGGGCCTGGTGCCATTCTAAGTTAACAGACTGCTGGTGACTATATAACATCCAGCTGAAGGCTAGCAGGCAGGTACTCTTTCTACCCCCTTCTGATGCCTATGTCAGTAGCTTTCTCTATCTCCTTTATACTTCAATAAAACTTTATTGCACAAAAGCTCTGAGCGATCAAGCCTCGTCTCTGGCCCTGGATTGAATTCTTCTCCTCCGGAAGCCAAGAATCCCGGCGTCATAATTCAACAACGACCTTTCAAAACGCTGGGCTAAATGAAGCACAAACTGGAATCAAGATTGGCGGGAGAAATATCAATAACCTCAGATATGCAGATGACACCACCCTTATGGCAGAAAGTGAAGAGGAACTAAAAAGCCTCTTGATGAAAGTGAAAGAGGAGAGTGAAAAAGTTGGCTTAAATCTCAACATCCAGAAAATTAAAATCATGGCATCCAGTCCCATCACTTTATGGGAATAGATGGGGAAACAGCAGAAACAGTGGCTGACTTTATTTTTTGGGGCTCCAAAATCACTGCAGATGGTGACTGCAGCCATGAAATTAAAAGACGCTTACTCCTTGGAAGAAAAGTTATGACCAACCTAGATAGTATATTCAAAAGCAGAGACATTACTTTGCCGACTAAGGTCTGTCTAGTAAAGGCTATGGTTTTTCCTGTGGTCATGTATGGATGTGAGAGTTGGACTGTGAAGAAGGCTGAGCGCTGAAGAATCGATGCTTTTGAACTGTGGTGTTGGAGAAGACTCTTGAGAGTCCGTTGAACTGCAAGGAGATCCAACCAGTCCATTCTGAAGGAGATCGGCCCTGGGATTTCTTTAGAAGGAATGATGCTAAAACTGAAACTCCAGTACTATGGCCACCTTATGCGAAGAGTTGACTCATTGGAAAAGACCCTGATGCTGGGAGGGATTGGGGGCAGGAGGAGAAGGGGACGACAGAGGATGAGATGGCTGGATGGCATCACCGACTCAATGGACATGGGTTTGGGTGAACTCTGGGAGTTGGTGATGGACAGGGAGGCCTGGCGTGTTGTGGTTCATAGGGACGCAAAGAATCGGACACGATTGAGAGACTGAACTAAACCGAACTGAATATATAGCTAATGGAAACCATGCTTCTTTAGGTTTTACTGCACAGATTTTGAGATAGATTCTTTGTCTCTTGATGAATGCTTTTTCACTCAATGCCCTTATTTTGAGCTTTTTCAGACCCTTTAAGCCAGACTGCCCACCAAATGAGCAAAGGACTTTGCTTGCTCAATTAATTAACAGGGAATATATTGTTATTAAGAGAAAAAATAGAATCTAAACACCTTTCAACTCCCCCCCCCAGAATAGTTACATTTTTTTTTATAGTTCAAGTTATTTAAATTTTTGAGAGGATAAAAATATCCTGTGAAAAAGAGATTGGAAAAGAGTTACTGATACATTTTTAATATTGCACCATCTAGTGCTTTTTAAAACTATGAATTAAAAAAAATAGTTATGAAAATACTATTAGAAAATGAAAAATATAAGAGCTTAAGTGATACACATATGGAGGTTTTGCTTTTTATTTTTTTAGATTCAATGAAACTTTGAGATCCAATGAAAGGTACGGAAAGTAATCTATAGTAGATATTGTGTTGAACTCCATTGGATAACACATCAGACCTATCAATTGTAATTGTATTCTCCGATAAACCAGTGATTTGTTAATCTTGAGCAAGTAACATCTGGAATATCAATTCAGTTCAGTCACTCAGTCGTGTCTGACTCTTTGCAAACCCATGAACTGCAGCACACCAGACCTCCCTGTCCATCACCAACTCCAAAAGTTCACCCAAACCAATGTCTATTAAGTCGGTGATGCCATCCAACCAACTAGTCCTCTGTCATTCCCTTCCCCTGAGCCCTTAATCTTTCACACCATCAGGGTTTTTTTCAAATGAGTCAGCTCTGCCTATCAGGTGGCCAAGGTAATAGAGTTTCAGCATCATCTTCAATCCATCCAATGAACACCCAGGACTGATCTCCTTTAGGATGGACTGGTTGGGTCTCCTTGCAGTCCAAGGGACTCTCAAGAGTCTTATCCAACACCACAGTTCTAAAGCATCAATTCTTCAGCACTCAACTTTCTTTATACTCCAACTCTCACATACAAATGTGATCACTGGAAAACCATAGTCTTGACTACACAGACTTTATTGACAAAGTACTGTCTCTGCTTTTTAATATGCTTTCTAGGTTGGTCATAACTTTTCTTACAGCATCATCTTCAATCCATCCAATGAACACCCAGGACTGATCTCCTTTAGGATGGACTGGTTGGGTCTCCTTGCAGTCCAAGGGACTCTCAAGAGTCTTATCCAACACCACAGTTCTAAAGCATCAATTCTTCAGCACTCAACTTTCTTTATACTCCAACTCTCACATACAAATGTGATCACTGGAAAACCATAGTCTTGACTACACAGACTTTATTGACAAAGTACTGTCTCTGCTTTTTAATATGCTTTCTAGGTTGGTCATAACTTTTCTTCCAAGGAGTAAGCATCTTTTAATTTCATGGCTTCAGTCACCATCTGCAGTGATTTTGGAGCCCCACCCCCAAATAAAGTCAGCCACTGTTTCCACTGTTTCCCAATCTATTTGCCATGAAGTGACAAGACCGGATGTTGTGATGTTAGTTTTCTGAATGTTGAGTTTTAAGACAATTTTTCAGTCTCATTTTTCACTTTCATCAAGAAGCTCTTCATTTATTCTTCACTTTCTGCCATAAGGGTGATGTCATTTGCATATCTGAGGTTATTGATAATTCCCCCAGCATCTTGAATCCAGTTTGTGCTTCATTTAGCCCATCATGTTTCTCATGATGTACTCTGCAGAAAAGTTAAATAAGCAGGGTGACAATATACAGCCTTGACATACTCCTTTTCCTGTTTGGAACCAGTCTGTTGGTCCATGTCCACTTCTAACTGTTGTTTCCTGACCTGCATACAGATTTCTCAAGAGGCAGGTCAGGTGGTCTGGTATTCCCATCTCTTGAAGAATTTTTCAGTTTATTGTGATCCACACAGTCAAAGGCTTTGGTGTAGTCAATAAAAGCAGAAATAGATGTTATTTCTGGAACTCTTTTGCTTTTTGGATGATCTAGCCATGTTGGCAATTTGATCTCTGGTTCCTCTGGTTTTTCTAAATACAGTTTGAACATCTGGAAGTTCACTGTTCATATATTGCTGAATCATGCCTTGGAGAATTTTGAGCATAATTCTGCTAGCATGTTAGATGACTGCAATTGTGTGGTAGTTTGAGCATTCTTTACCATTTCCTTTCTTTTGGATTGGAATGAAAACTAACCTTTTCCAATCCTGTGGCCACTTCTGAGTTTTCCAAATTTGCTGTCATATTAAGTGCAGCACTTTCACAGCACCATCTTCTAGGATTTGAATTAGCTCAACTGGAATTAGCTCAACTGAATTAGCTCAAATCCCTCACCTACACTAGCTTTATTCATAATGATGCTTCCTAAGGCCCACTTCATTTCATATTCCAGAGTGTGTGACTAGAGGTGAGTGATCACACCATCGTGATTATCTGGGTGGTGAAGATCTTTCTTGTACTGTTCTTCTGTGTATTTTTGCCACCTCTTATTATCTTCTGCTTCTTTTAAGTCCATACCATTTCTGTCCTTTATGGTGCTCATCTTTGGGTGAAAAATTCCCTTGGTATCTCTAATTTTCTTCAAGAGATCTCTAGTCTTTCCCATTCTGTTGTTTTCCTCTATTTCTTTGCACTGCTCACTGAGGAAAGCTTTCTTATCTCTCCTTGCTTTTTTTTGGAACTCTGCTTAAAATGGATATATCTTTCCTTTTCTCCTTTGCTTTTCACTTCTCTTCTTTTCACAACTCTTGTAAGTCCTCCTCAGACAACCATTTTGCTTTATGCATTTCTTTTTCTTGGGGATGATCTTGCTCCCTGTCTCCTGTACACTGTCACCAACTCTATCCATAGTCATCAGGCACTCTGTTTGTCATATCTAGTCCCTTAAATCTATTTCTCACTTCCACTATATAGTCATAAGGCTTTGATTTAGGTCATACATGAAGGGTCTAGTGGTTTTCTCCACATTCTTCAATTTAAGTCTGAATTTGGCAGTAAGGAGTTCATGATCTGAGCCACAGTCAGCTCCCAGTTTTGTTTTTGCTGGCTGTATAGAGCTTTTCCATCTTTGGCTTCAAAAAATCAGTCTGATTTCGGTGTTGGCCATCTGGTGACGTCCATGTGTAGAGTCTTCTCTTGTGTTGCTGGAAGAGAATGTTTGCTATGACCAGTGTGTTCTCTTGCAAAACTGTATTAGCCTTTGTAATTAACTCTATTAGCCTCTAAAGCCTGCTTCATTCTGTACTCCAAGGCCAAATTCGACTGTTACTGCAGGTGTTTCTTGACTTTCTACTTTTGCATTCCAGTCCCCTATAATGGAAAGGACATCTTTTGGGGGTATTAGTTCTAGAAGTTCTTGTAGGTCTTCAACTTAAGCTTCTTCAGCATTACTTGTTGGGGCATAAACTTAGATTACCATGATAATGAGTGATTTGACACTGAAACGAACAAAGATCATTCTGTCATTTTTGAGATTGCATCCAAGTACTGCATTTTGTACTCTTGTTGACTATGATGGCTACTCCATTTCTTCTAAGGGATTCCTGCCCACAGTAGTAGATATAATGGTCATCTGAGTTAAATTCCCTCAGTCCTGTCCATCTTAGTTCCCTGATTCCTAGAGTGTCAATGTTCACTCTTGCCATCTCCCATTTGACCAGATAGCATATTGAAGAGCAGAGACATGACTTTGCCAACAAAAATCCATCTGTCAAGGCTATGGTTTTTCCAGTGGTCATGTATGGATGTGAGAGTTGGACTCTGAAGAAAGCTGAGTGCCAAAGAATTGACACTTTTGAACTGTGGTGTTGGACAAGACTCTTGAGAGTCCATTGGACTGCAAGAAGATCCAACCAGTCCATTCTGAAGGAGATCAGTCCTGGGATTTCTTTGGGAGTAATGATGCTAAAGCTGAAACTCCAGTACTTTGGCTACCTCATGCGAAGAGTTGACTCACTGGAAAAGACTCTGATGCTGGGAGGGATTGGGGGCAGGAGGAGAAGGGGACGACAGAGGATGAGATGGCTGAATGGCATCACTGACTCGATGGACCTGAGTTTGTGTGAACTCCGGGAGATGGTGATGGACAGGGAGGCCTGGCCTGCTGCAATTCGTGGGGTCGCAAAGAGTCAGACATGACTGAGCAACTGAACTGAACTGAATTTGCATTGATTCATGGACCTAACATTCCAGGTCCCTATACAACATTGCTCTTTACAGCATCGGACCTCGCTTCTATCACCAGTCACATCCACAACTGGTGTTGTTTTTCCTAGACTCTGTCCCTTCATTCTTTCTGGAGTTATTTCTCCACTGATATCCAGTAGCATATTGGGCACCTAATGACGTGGTAGTTTATCTTTCAGAGTCCTCTCTTTTTGCCTTTTCATACTGTTCATGCGATTCTCAAGGCAAGTATTCTGAAGTGGTTTGCCATTCACTTCTCTGCTGCTGCTGCTGCTAAGTTGTTTCAGCTGTGTTTGACTCTGTACTACCCCATAGACAGCAGCCCACCAGGATCCCCCATTTCTGGGATTTTTCATACAAGAACACTGGAGTGGGTTGCCATTTCCTTCTCCAATGCATGAAAGTGAAAATTGAAAGTGAAGTCGCTCAGGCATGTCCGACCCTTAGCAACCCTATGGACTGTAGCCTACCAGACTCCTCCATCCATGAGATTTTTCAGGCAAGAGTACTGGAGTGGGCTGCCATTGTCTTCTCCAGTTCCCTTCCTAGTGGACCACATTCTGTCATACCTCTCTACCATGACCCATCCATCTTGGGTTGCCCCACACGGCATGGCTTAGTTTCATTGAATTAGACCAGGCTGTGGTCCATGTGATCAGATTGGCTAGTTTTCCGTGATTGTGGTTTCAGTCTGTCTGCCCTCTGATGCCCTCTCTCAGTGCCTACTGCCTTACTGGGGTTTCTCTTACGTTGGATGTGGGGTATCACCTCTCAGCCACTAGCTGTGCCAGCACTGCACAGCGACCAGCATCTTACATTTAATGGAAATAGAAATACATTTTGTATATCTGTATTCATTTTTACTACATTAACAATACTATGAATCAGTCAAAATTCATCAAGATTCAAATATTTTGGCTTTGGTATGTTTTAAAAAATTATACCTTAATGTCTAATACAGATATAATAAGAACAATTACATATAGCATGAAGTAAATAGCTTTATACTAGGTATTCCAACTGTTATAATAAAGCCTCAGTATGATTTGATACATGCAGTTTTATTTGATTACCTAATATCACTTCTATAATGAAATACCTGTGTAACTAGTAACACAAAAGTACTACTACTACTACCTTCCAATCACATTTTTCAGTGTATTAACTAATTTAGATTTGAATCTAGATCATTAAAAATTAAACAGAAACAACAATTCTTTTCACATAATCACTACAGGTAAGTTATAGAACTATAATTTATATTTTACGCCTAATACAATTAACTTGTGCTTTTTTTGACAAATAACCACTCCGTAAAGCAAAACATTTTAGCATTTTTAAATGAGTGAAGAACTTTTGAGAGTAGGCCTAAAAGTCTACCACCCAGTTCTTTTTATTTTTTTTTTTGAAGCATATATTTGAATATAATAGTATATTTGTCTTAAATGTTCACTTCTTATTTGATTATCAGTATAGTTAACATGTATAAGATTTGATGATATTTAATGTGCTTCTAAACCATATTGTTGACTGCATTGTATTTTATCTTATGTCATAATGAAGGTGAGTCGCTCAGTCGTGTCTGACTCTTTGCGACCCCATGGACTGAAGCCCACCAGGCTCCTCAGTCCATGGAATTTTCCAGGCAAGAGTACTGGAGTGGGTTGCCATTTCCTTCTCCAGAGGATCTTCCCAACCCAGGGATTGAACCCAGGTCTCCCGCACTGCGGGCAGATGCTTTAACCTCTGAGCCACCAGGGAAGCAAAAGTACTAAAACTATCCTTGGGACACTTAGGTTATCCTTTTTCATGATTGTTAAAAACAATGTTATGATAAATATAAATATTTTAGCACAGTCATGATTGTTTCTTAAAAATAGAATTTAGAAATGTGATGAATGGAGGAAGATGAAGTATTTAAATGCTAATACATGTATCAATTTATATTATAGATCTATTAGCCATGTATGAAATCATCCTTTTCTCTTGAACAAATGCTAAATAGCAGCTATCCCTTTAAATAATTTTCAGTTTGCTAAATTAAAATTATCTCCATTTAAGTTGTGTTTTAATTTTACCTATGGATTTATTAATTGCTTTATATATAAGAAGTTTAAAAATTTGTATTCAATATAATTTTATTTACCAATAATTGTATTGTAACTAAATTTCTCTTTTGATCAGTTTTAAATTAACTTTTAAAATTCAGTTAGTTTAATTGGAGGATAATTACTTTACAATATTGTAGTGGTTTTGCTGTATATTGACATGAATTAATGGAAAATATATTCTGGCTAAGGAACAATTAATATCATCCTCACAATTGACTTCCTCACAGTGAGAGTATAACTAGGTTTTCTTTCATAAATTTTTGTGTTTTTTTTTAATAGTTTAAATTTAAATTCCCCTAGGAATTAATTTGAGGTATTAGCATCAACCGTATTTTTCCCCACATGCTTGGCCTTTTGTCAATCAACATTTAATTAAATTATATATATATATATTTTATATAAATGATCTTTTATATTTCCAATTATTGAATCCTTAATAATTTTTCTTAATATAGCCATGATTGGTCATTATTATTGANTTGGAACTTGATTTTAAAGTACTTGAAATTTATCAGTAGGATCATATATAGTGACATCAGGGAGCGTTGAGTACTCATATCCACATAGCATTATTTTCATTTTTTCTTTCTAATATTTATAAAATGTCTGCATACTTTGTGATTCTATGATTATGAAACTTTGATTGTAGGAGACAAATTCCATTTGAAAATAATAGTTATGAAGCTGAAAATGAAGTTTCTGAGATCAAAAAAATATATGTGCATGATGGTAAGACATATTTGATGAACGTCCTGGGAAAGATTTTCTAAGAATGCAAAATTTGAGGAAAATTTGAACTTGTGCTAGAGTTGGCAGTACTAAATAAATAACTGATAGAAAGAATTCCAGGCAAAGAGAACAGCCTGTGCAAAAGTCTAAAGAAAACAACTTGTTGAAGGAAAGTGAAGGTTGACCAATGTATCTTTAGTTCAGTAGGAAAAGGGGACAGGCTCTAA
>SJXQ01003676.1:97983-157384 GCA_006408695.1 Aepyceros melampus | reverse complement strand
GAGATAACCATGGTGTTTATATATATATATATATATATATATATATATATATAAAGAGAGAGAGAGAGAGAGTAATATCCAGTTAAGATTTATAGCCGAATATCTTGTTTTGGAATTCCTCTCTGAAAATATTTTCCCATTGTCTATTTTACAATGAGAGTGCTAGTATACAGAGTTCTTACTAACTTTTTGTTATTTAATTGTGTAATGGATCATTTTCTTTGGATTTATTACACAGAAACATGATGATATGATGGCTCAGATAGTAAAGAATCTGCCTGCAATGCAGAAGACTCAAGTTTGATCTCTGGGTAGGGATGATCCCCTGGGGAAAGAAATAGCAACCCACTTCAGTATTCTTGCCTAGAGAATCCCATGGACAGAGCAGCCTTGTGGACTACAGTGCATGCGATCACAGAGTTAGACATGACTGAGTGACTAACACTTTCAGTTTCATGTTATCAATAGGTGTCTTTATTCGTTCTTCAAGGAAAAGGAAATGGCTTATGTGTTAGATTGTTACCTTGATGTTGAGTGGCAATTTAAGACATAATCTTGACCCTGTTAAGGACACAAATATTTTTTCTTCCCTAATTAGATTTTAATAGATTTTACTCAATTTTTCATTTTAATTCTTCAATTGATAAATTCTTTAAAAATGCATGTTAGCATTTATTGAAATAATCATGTTTTCCCACTTTAATTTATCGATATCCTTAGTATATTAGAAACAATTTGTTTTCTGGAAAAAAAAATACTTAGTCATGTTTTATTATTCTTTGAATGTCTTTGTGAACTTAAATTTAAAGTTTTCATTTGTTTTGTATAGCACCTGTTTCATTTGCGCTGATCTCTGAGCTTAGAATACCATTAATTTGTCTGTTGTCTCCGCATCCTATTCTGTTTATTCTTTATTCATGATTTAATTCTTCACACTTTTCTTTTTTCATTCTGGGAGCACCTCTCCTTTGTCCTTCTCCTCACTGATACTGGTTTTAGAGAAGAAATTCTAATTTTTTAATATCTAAGTGTGACTCTCAGTGCTATTTGAATTCCAGTTCCTTGCCTTGTCAATTTTGATTTTCCATTCATATTATGATAGCTACATTTTTCTTGTGACTTTACATGTTTGTTTCACAAAGGCATGTCTTATTACATTCTGGAGATATAAAATAATTAACCGCTTCTATCTACATGCAATACAGATTTTTGTTTCATTAGAAAATGAATTAAACAATACAGCAATTGATTATTTTTTATGTGTGTTTCTTGATCCTTAGCTGCTCTTTGTCTCTCTAATTTTCCAAGATTTATTTTCCTAGTTCCAATTTTTATTTTCTCCATTCCCAAGGGTGATGAGAGTCTTGATCAGTGGAATTACCTTTACACGAACTTTCCATATGTATGTGGATAAATTTCTTTCTGAATGCTTTTGCTGGATCTGAAGGTGCTGTGAGTAACTCCCCAAACTTTCAAAGCCCCCAATTATTAACAATTTTAGACCTGGTACAAACCTACTCTCCTAGATAGTATTTGTTTATAACTTATTAGACTGACTCCTAATATTGTAAGTAAATGGGACATGAAAAATGCAAATTGCCATTATGTAAAACCATTCACAAATTCTACTTCCTTTGTCTTATTTACTTCAGGAATAACCACCCTAGAATACTACAATTTTATGAATCATTCCTTTATTCTGTTTAGCTTTTGTTTTGTATATATTTCTGTTTTATTTTATAGAATTTTTAATTCTTTTCTTTCTGATTATTAGGTAAAAGAAAGTGAGTAGGGAAATGTATAATATTTCACATAGCTTTTGTCAAGATATTGAAAGAGACTACAGTGGCCCAGTTGTCCTGATGACATCATTCAAATTTCTCTATATTAGGTATATAATTTTCTTTTGTTGCATGGTGTAATGGATTTTTCTTTATATGAATAGGATTCACCATATTTCTTTATCAAGAAATTGGATTTAACAATTTCTTTATCATAAATCTAATTTTAGGAAGATCTTTCTCAATCCAATGTCATCTGTATTACAGCTCTGTATGTTCTACCTAGATTTTAATACGATATTCTACACCAGTCTTCTTCATTTCAGGTATAAATAGTCTTTTTATCTGTGAAAGTATAGGCATTAGAGGAAATTTGGAGAGGTTATATCAGAACTAGTGGCCAAAAGATGGAAGCGTTTTTCCTCAGTCACTAAATTTTCTGAAATAATTGCTAGTTTATTTTTCTATGGGATAAAGTTTGCAATTGACATTAATATATTAAAATCCTGCTTGAGTCAGAATGGCTCCAGGATATTATCTGGAAAAAAAAAGTGATAAATGTTTCATTAATAGAACAATTAATAAACTATCCAATTCAGAGTCCCACAAATTCCAGAAGAGACCTGAATTATTCTGAGGTTAAAATTTGGGATAATTTAGGTTATCCCAAATAACGTAAGGCCATATAGCATCAGATGAAAGTAGGGAATACTTCTTATTGTCACTTAGAGTTTGTTGAACACTGTAAGATTCATATTGTGGAAAAAAACCACAAGTCTCTTAATTCCTTAGATAGTGGATAACTGGCAAAATATCATCAATTAAGAAATCAAACTATGCTTTGCAACTAGTTGTACATAACTCCTCTGATACAATATTGTGAGACATATGTCACTACCAAAACATACTTTCAAACTGCATGACAACATGAGGGGCTAAACAGAATTACTCCTATCAAAATGACCAATAATTGCCAACATGAGAGTTTCACTGTCACTTTCTTCTCTAGGTGTTTTTAAAACTTCTGCTTGTTCTCCAGGTAAGATTAGCTTTCTTTTCCTATATTTATTAGCTATCATTTTGCCCCATCTTTATTTTTATTTTATAAACTAATTATTTATCATTTTTCTAATAAATCAGCTTATAAGAACCATTTCTGTAGCGAAACAAGCAAAAAAATCCCAAAACCTAATAATTCCTTGCCACATGTGTTGCACATACTGGCTATTCTTTTTTCTTTTTTTTGGTCTTTTGATGTTGCTCATGGTATTTTACTCACACAGATATTTTTATGTAGACAAATTAAAAAATATTTCCCTCTGTGTCACTGGATTTTGCAATCATGCTTAGAAAACCTTCCCCTATTCTAAGATAATAAACTAAAATCTGTATTGCTTCCACTTATTACAGAGTTTTGCTTTTATAGCATTTGTGGATTGTTCCATCTGAAATGGAAAGCTAGTAGAGATGAAAGAGAAATCTATACTAATTTCATTATTAGAGTGGGCAGTTTGAATTTTTGTACTATAATTCTGGTGACTTTCAACTTGTTTAGTACTTTTTATATTTTACTTAAATTTTTTTTACCTAAGATAGAACTCTGAAGCAAATAATGAAAATTATTTGCCTGCTTCTTATATTCCTTTTATTCCAGATGTTCAAGCTGGTTTTAGAAAAGGCAGAGGAACCAGAGATCAAATTGCCAACATCTGCTGGATCATCAGAAAAGCAAGAGAGTTCCAGAAAAACATTTATTTCTCCTTTATTGACTATGCCAAAACATTTGGCTGTGTGGATCACAATAAACTGTGGAAAATTCTGAAAGAGATGGGAATACCAGACCACCTGACCTGCCTCTTGAGAAACCTATATGCAGGTCAGGAAGCAACAGTTAGAACTGGACATGGAACAACAGACTGTTTCCAAATAGGAAAAGAAGTACATCAAGGCTGTATATTGTCACCCTGCTTATTTAACTTTTATGCAGAATACATCATGAGAAAAGCTGGGCTGAATAAGCACAAGCTGGAATCAAGATTGCCTGGAGAAATATCAATAACCTCAGATATGCAGATGACACCACCCTTATGGCAGAAAGTGAAGAGGAACTAAAAATCCTCTTGATGAAAGTGAAAGAGGAGAATGAAAAAGTTGGCTTAAAGCTCAACATTCAGAAAACTAAGATCATGGCATCTGGTCCCATCTGCTACTGCTACTGCTGCTAAGTCACCTCAGTCATGTCCGACTCTGTGAGACCCCATAGACGACAGCCCACCAGGCTCTGCCATCCATGGGATTCTCCAGGCAAGAACACTGGAGTGGGTTGCTATTTCTTTTTCCAATGCATGAAAATGAAAAGTGAAAATGAGGTTGCTCAGCCATGTCCGACTCTTTGTGACATGGAATGTAGTCTACCAGGCTTTTTTTTCCATGGGGTTTTCCAGGCAAGAGTACTGGAATGAGATGCCATCGGTCCCATCACTATATGGCAAATAGATGGAGAAACAGTGGAAACAGTGTCAGATTTTATTTTTCTGGGCGCCAAAATCACTGCAGATGGTGATTGCAGCCATGAAATTAAAAGGTGCTTACTCCTTGGAAGGAAAGTTATGACCAACCTTGACAGCATATTCAAAAGCAGAGACATTACTTTGCCAAAAAATGTCTGTCTAGTCAAGGCTGTGATTTTTCCAGTAGTCACGTGTGGATGTGAGAGTTGGACTGTGAAGAAAGCTGAGCACCGAAGAACAGATGCTTTTGAACTGTGGTGTTGGAGAAGACTCTTGAGAGTCCCTTGGACTGCAAGGAGATCCAACCAGTCCATCCTGAATGAGATCAGTCCTGGGTGTTCATTGGAAGGACTGATGCTAAAGCTGAAACTTCAGTACTTTGGCCACCTCATGTGAAGAGTTGACTCACTGGAACAGACTCTGATGCTGGGAGGGATTGGGAGCAGGAGGAAAAGGGGATGACAGAGGATGAGATGGCTGGATGGCATCACCAACTTGATAGATGTGAGTTTGAGTGAACTCCTTGGTTCGTGATGGACAGGGAGGCCTGGCATGCTGCGGTTCATGGGGTCGCAAAGAGACGGACACAACTGAGCGACTGAACAGAACTGAACTATATTCCTAGAGCATCAGTGCTAAAGAACTATAGTGAATTACACAGCAACTCAGGTGTTGGAAAATCAGAATTCTAGTTCATAACCTGTTGTTTGCTAATTGTTAGACCTTTGACCTAAATAGCAACTCACTCCATTATACTTGCTTGAAAAATCCCATGAATAGAGGAGCCTGGTGCCCTACAGTCCAGAGAGTCACAGACAGTTGGACATGACTGAACTGCTGAACACAGACACAAAGATCTTTGACTAGTTCCATCTTCTCATCAGGTTAAAGTTCCTGCACTTTATTTGAAACAAGCTTCTCAAAAACCCAGACAGGATAATGGCTCTTTAAAACCATACTGGGTTTTTTTTGTACCTTGAAAAGCTTCAATTAGTAGAAAACTGGCTTCTAGCCCAGCTCTATTGTTTGAGTGCAACTTTCCAGGGAAATTGACCTTGTCTTGCTATCTCTGATAACAGGAACTCATTTGTTTCAAACTCAGGACAATATCAGTCACTCAATCCTTGCATTATTGGTTTTTGTGTCTGTTTTCATGAAGGACTTGCTTCTATCTCTGGCTTCTGCTATTCACACTGTATTAAGTTGCCAGCTTCACTTTTACTAACATCTCCATTGCATGCTAAACTCATCCAGAATTCTGGAAGTACCTAAGCATCTGAAGGATATCTGAGGCTCTCATATGTTAGTATTTTCTTTGACCATAGAGAGCTGCATTCAGCTTCTTTCAAATGACCAAATATCATTTGCTTTGGAAAACTACCTTATGCTCTTCTAAGCTTTTCTTCCTCCAAGAAAAGCATTTCTACAAGTGGTCCTTGTATTTATGTATTTATTCAAATGTAGAAGTGGAGCTTGGACTAGATAATTTTTGAGCTTCTTTTGGTTCTGACAGTATGATTTTACAAATCTATATTTGAATATGTCTTTTTTTAATATATAGATTTTCACTAATGCAATTATATTTCTCTTTAAGGAACATAACTCATTTTGGGTATTCCTCTCTTATAGAACCAAAGGATAATGTTTGTTTTTTTTTTAAATCCTAGGACTTGCATTTTGTAATTTTACACAGTCTACATTAACTAATTTAAACCTACCATAGTTAATTGAATGAAAAAGTCATTGTTAATTTTCTTGGATATAAAATGTAATTGACAGGCACAATTTAACTTTAAGGATGTTATATTATGTTTAATTAAAATTAAATTATTCTTATCCGTTTATTTTATATATTGTTTTCCATTTTTTCTATTTTATTCTATAGCAGTACACATATTCTTTCATCACACCATATTTTTTCCTATAATTTTGCTGAAGATCTGTCTCACTTTATCTCTCTTATTATAGCAAACCAATTAATAATAAACTTTCTGTAATTCAAAGAGGAGGACATTATTAATTTGAAATTTGACCCAATTGATATAGATGTGCTTTTTTAACATCTTCTGAGGCTGCTAATATTTGTTTTGTCATCCATGTTAGCTAGAATACAACATTGGTTCATGACAGAACAGTTGCACTCTAGTGAGTGAGAAGCAAAGAAATAGAAGGAGGAGGAGGGTAAAGAGAGGAAAAAGAAGAGAGAAGAAGAGGGGAGGTAGTAGGAGAGAGAGAGGGAAGTGGGAGAGGAAGAATAGGAGAAACACTGGGGATATTGTCAAGTTCCTGAATAGAAGAGAAGAAATGTCACTTCATCTTAAAAGTTTTGTTTTGTTCCTAAATGAAAGCCATCATAAAACTTTATATAAAGCATAAGTTTTACATAATAGCTGTGTGTCACAAGGTTTTCCCCCTGCCTTATAACAGCAAAAAACTGCAAAGCCCCTTAAACTTGATAAGAAATTTAATTATATTTTACCATCAGTAATTTATGGGTGAACGTCGACATTCTAGGAATCAGCGAACTAAAATGGACTGGAATGGGTGAATTTAACTCAGATGACTATTATATCTACTACTGTGGGCAGGAATCCCTCAGAAGAAATGGAGTAGCCATCATGGTCAACAAAAGAGTCCGAAATGCAGTATTTGAATGCAATCTCAAAAATGACAGAATGATCTCTGTTCGTCTCCAAGGCAAACCATTCAATATCACAATTATCCAAGTCTATGCCCCAACCAGTAATNCAAGGAAAACAGAAAAAAAAGAGTTTGTACAGAGCTTTTATGTATAAACAGGCATAAAGATTTATGATAATTAAGAAGATCTAGAGTGATCAACTGTTGAAGACCTGGTTTTAAGTTCCAAACTATCATTCCTGTTTAGATTCCAGGGGGAGATTCAATTACCAATGATTGTACTCTTCATATTTGTGCTGTGTGTTATGGTGTGCTTAGTCACTCAGTCATGTCCAACTCTTTGTGACCCTATGGACTGTGGCCTGTCAGGCTCCTCTGTCCATGGGAACTCTCCTGGCAAGAATGTTGGAGTGGGTTTCCATGCCCTCCTCCAGATCTTCCCAACTCAGTGATCAAGCCCAGTTCTCCTGCATTGCAGGTGGATTCTTTACAATCTGAACCACAAGGGAAGCCCATTCTTCATACTTGGTGATTACAAAACAATCAGAAACCCACTGTCCACAACAGCCAGTGAGAACTGAAAAACCTCTTACTTGTTGCACTGCTGATCCTGTTTGTGACACCAAATTATCTTACTGTTCACACTGCTCGTTGAACCCAGGGTAGGCAAGGCTCGAGCTGACAGGCTGAAAGGAGATGTGAGTCATAGGAACTGCAGAAATGTTTATTCTCTCCTGGTTGGCATAGCAGCCATAACACAGCCTCTCTCCTGTTTGATGCAGTAGCCATAGAAGCAGCCATAACACAACACAACTGCACATAGCCCTTCATGGTTTTTCCAGGTGAAGCTTACAGAGCAAATGCAGAAGCTACAGAACAAAAGTAGCCCACAACCAAGCAAGTACCTGATGGCACTCATGCACCATGGTATAAGTGAGCTCAGCTGTTACATAGTCATTATTTACACAACATGGGGAAAGAGCAGGAGGCCACAGGGCAAGAGAACCTGACCATACCATCTTGGCTAATTTGCTCTTTCCCTACACTTTCTTTTAATTTTTAGTAATTTATCCTCTATCAGGTTGAAGATACTTAATTCTTTAGGATCGTTTTAGTTCAGGGTTATGTATAACAAAATATACAGACTTGGTGGCTTATAAATAACAGAAACATTTCTTATATTTCTGGAACCTGGAAGTCAAGACCAGGGTACCAGCATGGTCTGGTGAGGGTTGTTTTCTGGGTTTCCACCTCATTGTAATCGTCATTTGAGGGTTAGTGGATTAAGGATTGATCATGATCCATATAACGTGTTAATTCTGACAAAATTATACATTTTCATTGAAACCTATATTGAGCTAAAACAATAAATCTTAATAGTCACTATCTTTAGAGTATACAACAAAAGTTCAACCACACATTGCTTAAGAAGAGAATCACAAAGAAATGTAAGACTCCTTATAGCCTTGGTTAATGTTAACAACCTGTGAAAAAAGGGGTGTCTCTGTAAACCTCTGTGGCCTCACTGCTCAAGTAAATTGTTGAACCTTATAGAAAAAGTCAAACAGATATTGATTACCTGGATCTAAAGCAACAGTGAAGAAAGCAGAAGAAAGATCAATAACAATAAAATAGCTAGCCTTAGATAATACTGAAGGTAAAATAGTGTGTGTGCGCGCGCGTAATATATATATATACACACACACACATATATATATATGCATATCTCACACTTCATGTATATATTTAAATTGCACTTAATATAGTTTAATTCAATGTTCAAATTAGCTGTAAATAGATTATGAATAGGAGAGTACTCAGGGATCTCAGCAGTGGGATTAAAGGAGCATTGGTTTTGGAGATCTGGTTCCCTAGCAGAAGTATCTCAGAAACAAAGAATTTCCTTTAAAGTTTTGATGGGGACAGTCACAGGATGAGGCTGAGGAAAAGTCTGTGTGTCATCAGAGGGATTTGTGGCTTGCATTGTAGTACTCGTATGAATAACATTTCTGAAAGATTCTTCTTTAATATTTAGAGAGAGTTCTCCTTGTGAGTTTAATAGTAAACTAGGAAATCGGTCTCTGATTCATCTTCAGTTCAGTTCAGTTCAGTTCAGTCGCTCAGTCGTGTCTAACTCTTTGCGACCCCATGAACTGCAGTCTGCCAGGCCTCCCTGTCCATCACCATCTCCCAGAGTTCACTCAAACTCACATCCATCGAGATGAGTTTAATAGTAAACTAGGAATCGGTCTCTGATTCATCTTCAGTTCAGTTCAGTTCAGTTCAGTCGCTCAGTCGTGTCTAACTCTTTGCGACCCCATGAACTGCAGTCTGCCAGGCCTCCCTGTCCATCACCATCTCCCAGAGTTCACTCAAACTCACATCCATCGAGTCAGTGATGCCATCCAGCCACCTCACCCTCTGTCGTCCCCTCTTCCTTCTGCCCCCAATCCCTCCCAGCATCAGAGTCTTTTCCAACGAGTCAACTCTTCGCATGAGGTAGCCAAAGTACTGGAGTTTCAGCTTTAGCATCATTCCTTCCAAAGAACACCCAGGGCTGATCTCCTTTAGAATGGAATGGTTGGATCTTCTTGAAGTTCAAAGGACTCTCAAGAGTCTTCTCCAACACCACAGTTCAAAAGCATCAATTCTTCGGTGCTCAGCTTTCTTTACAGTCCAACTTTCACATCCATACATGACCACTGGTAAAACCAAAGACATGACTAGATGGATCTTTGTTGGCAAAGTAATCTCTGCTTTTCAATAGGTTATCTAGGTTGATCAAAACATTTCTTCCAAGGAGTAAGCGTCTTTTAATTTCATGGCTGCAGTCACGATCTGCAGTGATTTTGGAGGCCAAAAAGTTAAACTCTGACACTGTTTCCACATCTATTTCCCATGAAGTGATGGGACCAGATGCCATGATCTTTGTTTTCTGAATGTTGAGCTTTAAGCCAACTTTTTCACTCTCCTCTTTCACTCTCATCAAGACGCTTTTTAGTTCCTCTTCACTTTCTGCCATAAGGGTGGTGTCATCTGCATATCTGAGGTTATTATTTCTCCCAGCAATCTTGATTCCAGCTTGTGCTTCTTCCAGCCCAGTGTTTCTCATGATGTACTCTGCATATAAGTTAAATAAGCAGGGTGACAATATACAGCCTTGATGTACTCCTTTTCCTATTTGAAACCAGTCTGTTGTTCCATGTCCAGTTCTAACTGTTATTCCTGACTTGCATATAGGTTTCTCAAGAAGCAGGCAGGTGGTTAGTATTCCCATCTATTTTAAAATTTTCCACAGTTTATTGTGATCCACACAGTCAAAGGCATTGACATAGTCAATAAAGCAGAAATAGATGTTTTTCTGGAACTCTCTTGTTTTTTCGATGATCTAGTGGATGTTGGCAATTTGATCTCTGGATCCTCTGCCTTTTCTAAAACCAGCTTGAACACGGATTGCTGAAGTCTGGCTTGGAGAATTTTAAGCATTACTTTACTAGTGTGTGAGATGAGTGCAATTGTGCGGTAGTTTGAGCATTTTTTGGCATTGCCTTTCTTTGGGATTGGAATGAAAACTGATCTTTTCCAGAGAAGGAAAAATCTTATTAACTCCCTTAAATATAAACCTTCATTAATAATTCACTTTGTTTTCCCCCAATGGTTTAAGCTAGTGCGGGATAATTGTGTTCCAATATTCTTTTTGCTTATATTGCTTAAAGATGTTCTTATCAAGAATTTGCCTCCACTGGTCCAGAGGAAGTATCTCATTGCTTTATCTTTAAGGCTATTAGCAATTGTGAGGTTTTGCTGTTTCAGGTTTGTTTTTGCTTTGTTATGGATTCAGTCAGTATGTCAGTGAGAATCTGAGAAGACTGGCAGGGTTTTCGTCATTGGTGTTTTTTTTTTTTTTTCCCATGCCAGTACTCTTGTATATTTAATCTCTTGATTCAAGTTTAAGGCCATTCACAAAACATGAATAAGGATCTGAGGTCACATTTTCTTTAGCATCTGTTCTTGAGGGTTGTGTTGAAGTATTAAAAATCCCAAAACTAAACTCTCTAAAGGACTTTCAGAAATAGCTTAGCATTCAATCTTTTTGGACAAGAAAGATTTTCAGACGAACCTCCAAAATATGTTGTTTAATATTTATAGATTTTCCAACTCTGAATTTCTGTGCAATTTCTCAGTATCTTCCCTCTCTGGATTTTCTACTTTTTTTTATTTTTTAGTATTGGAAGTTCCTAGTAAGCTAAACATCCATATAGATCTGATAGCTTTGGACTATACATTCCTAAGGCCATTCTAAATCCTTCTATAGATTTTTCTTTTATGCTGATGGACATCTAGGTTGCTTTCATGTCCTGGCTATTATAAACAGTGTCGCAATGAACATTGGGGTACACGTGTCTATCTTCTTTAGGCTTCTGAAAGTTTGACACAGCTAAGAGTGAGACCAAAGATGAGAATACCCTTAGGGATTTAAATATAAAAAAGGATTGAACTTTGCAGGTTCCTAGCTAAGCCAGAGCAGAAAAATGGGTTGGAAAGAGGGCAGAGGCAGAGACTAATTAGAAGCATAAGATGCAGTTAGGAGAATAATATACTGATGACCATTAAATTCAAGTTCTGATTTGGAGTGATACAAATGAAGGATAGGTTTACACTTGTTACACTTTTATTTGCCTTGGCCCCAGAATTTTATAAGGAAGCAATTTATGTATCTGGATTTCATTTGGAAGCTTCCTCATTCCAAGACAAAAAAGCAAAAAAAGGCAGACCAATGAATGAGATTTTACTCACATTCTGTTCTGAATAACCTCGTATGAATAATTTTATTCTTATCAAAGTTTCCAAATTAAAACTTCAAAGTTAAATTTCCCTTGGTAAAGCTAAGCTCTATAGAATAGTTCTTTAAATTTGAATTATTCTATAAATTCATGTAAGAGGCTGCAGTCAAGTCCAAAGAAGTTATTTCCTTAGTTTTAGGTTGTGAAAGCCCATAGCAGTATAACAACAATTTAAGGAAAACTTTGTTTATATACTTTGTGTTTGGAATTTGCTTCCACCAGTCACAGACTCAAATAACCTATGATTCTCATTAAGCAGAAGCTTAGAGATGAGCTCTCACTCAGACCTAGATTACAGACAATATAATATAAGACTGCTTTATAAAGACTTGATGACTGACCCAAGGCAAAGTTTGTCCAAAGGACCCTATGTAGGAGAAATCTTGCATGCACCTCAGGCTGTGAGTTGATTCCAGAAGCAGATTTAGTAGGAGTAATATCTTTTCTCTCCTTCAAACATCCTCCTGTTGTATAGAGTGAAGTAAGTCAGAAAGAGAAAAAACAATATTGTTTATTAATGTATATATACAGAATCTAGACAAATAGCACTGATGAACCTATTTGCCTGGAAAGAAAGGATGTGCAGACTTGGAGAATGGACTTGTGGACACCGTAAGGAAAGGAGAGAGAAGCAGAGAGGGTGGGATGAACTGAAAAAGTAGCGCTGACACATACACAGTATCATGTGTAAAATAGCTAGCTAGTGGGGAGCTGCTGTGTAACACAGGGAGCCCAGCCTGGTGCTCTGTGAAGGCTGGGATGTAAGTGGGGAGGGAGGCTCAAATGGGAGGAGATACATATGCATATGCTGTATATATGTATATATCTGTGTGTGTATATGTGTGTGTGTGTTTGTGTGTGTGTGTGTGCATGTGTGTATATATATAATTATGACTGATGCACTTTGCTGTATGGCAGAAACCAACACAGCATTGTAAAGCAATTATCCTCCAATTAAAAAAAATAATACAAATCCTCCTACAAACAACAAAAATGATGAGGAGAAGATAGGCAGTAGCAATTTGTCCTGGGCAGGGGAGGTTGGGTGGGGGCAGGTGGTAACTGGAAGGTCTTAGGACTTGGTTCTTTGTGTCCACAGGTCATAACATGAAGTGATTTGGTTCATATCCTCCCATTTTCAAAGCCATCCTCCAGACTCCCAGTTAGCTAATGAGCTTAGTGAGAAATCAATGTCACAGGCAGAGGAGCTGACCAGGAATTGGAATGATTCAAAAGCTGTGAAATTTGTAAACCATAGATAAGTTGTTCTGAAAAAGGATCTTTGACATTACAAGAGTTTCTGGATAGGATAAACTTGTTTGCCCTAATTAAAAGAGAAAACATTAAATAACAAAATGATAGCACTAAAATAAACTGATAATTTGAAAAATCAAGTTAAGGAACCCCATACTACCCCCAACACAGGTGATAAAAGAGATGGAAATATATGAGAAATTTTAAAGAATATGGAGATTCATAAAGATAAACTCAAGCTTAACAGATGGTGCCAGTGGTAAAGAACCTGCCGCCAATGCAGGAGACAAAATAGATGTGGGTTTGATCCCTGGGTTGGGAAGATCCCCTGGAGGATGGCGTGGCAACCCACTCCAGTATTCTTGCCTGGAGAATCTCTTGGACAGTGGAGCCTGGTGGGTTATAGTTCATAGGGTTAAAAAGAGTCAGACATGACCATAGAGACTTAGCTTGCATGTATGCAAGGATAATCTTGATATGAAAGTCATTCAGTCATGTCTAAATCTGATCCCATAGGCTAGAAGTCCATGGAATCCTCCAGGCCAGAATACTGGAGGAGGTAGTCATTCCCTTCTCCAGGGGATCTTCTCAACCCAGATATTGAACCCAGGTCTCCTGCATTGCAGGTGGATTCTTTGCCAGCTGAGCCACCAGGGAAGCCCAAGTATACTGAAGTGGGTAGCCTATCAGTTCTCCAGGGGATCTTCCTGACCCAGGAACTGAACCAGGGTCTCCTGCATTGCAGGCAGATTCTTTGTCAGCTGAGCTCCAGGGAAGCTCATATAAACTTGATGGGCTGCAGGTAAATAAAGATGTGAGGCCATCCAGTTGCCCTGTGGTGAAGAGTGACACAGATCAGAACAGTCCACCCACTATGGCAGGGTAATGGTGAAAATCCCAGGTCATACACAGTCTTGGAATTACACAACTCCAAACACCACCAAAAGACCTGAATATTCCCAGAATATAAAGCTGGCTGCATAAATACTCATGAGAGGCCACTAAATGATAAACAATTTACATAACAATAAATGATTTATTTTCAATAGCACTGGACTGAAGAAATCAATGCAACAGCTTTAAAATTCTGAGGGAAAATATTTTTTAAGATACAAACACAATTAGCAATTGAGTATGAGGCTAAACATAGGATTTTTTACATTCAGATTCTTAGGATGCTTTTTTCCAAATGTTTGTAGAGATACATATTTTCTTTCTTTTTTTTTTTTTTTCCTTTCATTGACCAAACTCTGTTTGAACTCTTGTTATGGTCTGTATCCCCACAAAATTTCTATTTGGAAACTTAACCCCCAAAGATGATGCCATTAGGAGGTGAGATCCTTGGAAGGTGATTAGGTCATGAGGGAGGAGCCATCATGAATAGGATAAGTGTTCCTGATGGAGCTCCCTCACCCCTTTCACTGTGTGAAGATATGGAAAAAAAAAAAAAAAACACACCAAAAAACTGCCATCTGTGAAGCAGGAAGTGCTTACCAAATACTGAATCTGAGATCACCTTGGTCCTGGACATCCCAGAACCCAGAACTGTGAGAGGTAAGTGCCTGCTGTTTATTATGCACCCAGTCTATGGTATATTTAACAGCTGCCCAAATGTACTAGGACAGCCGTTTCTCAAGTAGACCCTGACTTTGGGGCTTCCGTGTTTCTCTTCCTTGTCCAGTTTTATCAAGAATTCTGTTAAGTCATTTTAGCTAGCACCCCATCCTCAATATCTGCTCTGACCATATTCCTTATCCTCTACCACCCCACAGATGACGTCTGATCACCATGATCTTCAGCAAGACTCTCATTAGGTCAGTGTAAGCAGAACCCCTCTTACCCTCAATGTTTCCTCTTAAGCAATTTCCATCCACTGACGAGGCTTCTTAGCCTAAATCCCCACCTGCCCATGTTGTTCTCAACTAAAAAATATTTTTGCAACCTAATAATTGACAGTTACAATTTATTCGACCAGGATTTTAAGGTCTTGAAGCCCATGAGGCAGCATGTCAAGGAATACCAAAAGAACTTCTCTAAAGTGAGGGGATAGAGGAAGCCAAGATATATAGGAGTTTTTGCAACAATAGGCAGGTAGTTTGAGCATCAAAAGATTATTGTTAATTGAAGAAAATTAGACATGTCAAGTTAAGAAATTTAGTACTTTTCTATGTATGAGAAGATGTAAGAGTCTGGGCTTACCGAAATAATTCCTTTAACATACACTTCTTCCATCTGGGGCCAGTATCCTACATTTTTACATCCTGAGTTTCCAAGGGCTCACTGTGGGAAGTGGGTGCAGTCTGATAGCTGCTAGAAGCAGGTATTGTTTCCTTCCTGAGTTTCCTCAGGGCTCACCAACTCACCTTCTGCCAGTGGCTACAATCACTGATGACTGTGACATATTTTGTTTACTGATATGTCAGGAAATATTCCATTTATCACTGTGCTAGGAGATGAACTTAGTCTCTCTTATTTATTGTAGATCCCATTGCAGAGTCCTTATACCTGTCATGTTAGACTCCCTTGAATAAAGTCTTTCTTACAATCTTTAAAGAGCACTCTAATTTTTTTCATTAACATTTACTGTGTCTGTAGGTCACTAAATTTATGAGAAAATATAGGAAAATATTATTTCGTGAGACGTGAACTATAAACAGACATTTGAAAAATCCAAAGCTTTTTGATTTTTTACTTTTATTTTGTTTTTCTTCTAGAAGCAGGACTTGACCTCACAGGTTTACATTGTTTCCTATGTAGTTAATCCCCTTGCTGATTCTGAAGTGATTTTTACTATTCTTGTAATCATTATATTATATATATTGTTTAATGAAGCTAAACATCATCATCAGCGTATAGGGAAAATGGTCTGTGTTATTGCTAAAGAACTTACAGAAGTGAAATTACAATAATAGGAGCACTATAATCTGTATTGAATTATATACTATGCTGATTTGTGTTAATATTACACTCATTTTGATTCCTCTTTCCCATATATATACAGGCCATGAGAAAAGAGATTATTCCCTGTGCTCACCCCCTCCTCCACCATAAATCTATTTCTACAAAACAATGAAACAATTTGACTCAATTCCCAAAGTTTTAGTCTATGGAGAGAATGTTTTGCTCAGCCTGTACATGTCATGATAAGATTGTTCAATTGAATAACCCAAATGTTAGCTAAGGTCACCCTGTTCTTTACAATTTAAATTAAATTGCCTCTATTACCCAATTCCTCTGGGACTTATATGTTTCATGGACATTTCAGACTCCTCTGTTCCTGTTTCAATCTCATCTCACTCTCGCTTTATTTCAATTGGCTGCCAATTCTTTTTACTCTATATGCAGAAAAATTGAGATCTTCACTTTGTACTTGTATTGTTTCTGCCTTTGTATATCAAAAGACTCTTTAAAGTTTCTGCTAAAACAAAGGACTGTGGGCTCTGGGCCACACTTTTAAGCAGAAGGAAGGAATGTCTGTAGCTTTGAAATATAAAACTTTTATATTCCTTTTCTACGCTCAAATGTCTATAAATGAACAGCAGCACCATATGTTGAGAGTAAGTTTCAAGATATGAGAATTATACTACTCATGACCACTCCCTACTCCTTAGAAAACAAAAGGAGTATTTTGTCCACTGCACTCATGATCAGTTAATGTATAAATAATGCTTACTAGTTAGTGTTTGCATGTAAATATAGCAAGGTTTTCAACCCAGTGGCAAAGAACACAGGTATGCCAACTAACATTTGGCACCTTCCATCTGCCTCTGTGAGGATTAAGTCACTAGCAAATGCATTTGCTGAACTTCAACAACACCGAAAGCAGTTCAGGGTGGAGATGAGAAATGAGGCATGCTGTGCTCTGGGAACAACTAGCAGAGCAGGCCTTCGGATAGTTAGATATTTTAAGGAAAGATTTTATGAGCCCAATGTATTGCATCTTCTCATATCTAGAAAGTTACTAAAATCATAAATGGTGACGTCCGCTCCTCATTGCAAGCAGCAAGTCTCGGCCAAAGTATGTGCATGACTACTTATACCCCCTTCACTAATGAGTGTACCCTTGCCTCTTTGGAACAGCTCCTGAGAGCTATGAGAGGCTGTTACCTGGATGATAGTCCTCATTTTCTTCAAAATAAAACTTAACTTACAAGTTTACAACTCTCACATTGTGCATATATAATATTTTTTTTTCAGTAAACACATAAGTAATATGTGCTTGGATATGTCTGATAAGCTAATTTTGAAGCCCACTGGTGGGTGAAGCTGTGAAGATGTCTGAGTTGTATAATATAGTGATTTAAGATAATTTTGCTATTAGTATTCAAGGTCAAAAATATTAGAAGAATTACAGAAAATAAATTCAATATATCTGTCAAAATATAGTTTACCATGAAAAATTACTTATCACTAATTGGTTTGAAATATTGAAACATTAAGCATATGTTCAATGGGGCTTACACATCAAAACTTGCACACAATCTGTTCATGTGAATTGTCTCCTGAATACATGGAGTGATGTGGTATGCTTAATGAGCAATGAATTTAAAGAAGTTCTGTTGAGCATGAAAAGTGTAAGGGTCAGGAGGTCCAACTGATGAGAAAAAGAAGCATTTGATCAGAAGTTCAATATGAGAGATAGATTCATTTTCAACTCAGTATGAGCTCTTTGGTTCTGCTTTCCATCTGTGGAGTTCCCAAGAAAGCGCCAATGGCATTTCAGCACTGAAAATAGCCTGTCATGGCCAGGTTGAAAGGAGAATTGACTGGGGGAGTTAATTGCTATCTAAAAAAATGGCATTTGAGAAAACAAGTTCCTTTTTTCTCATACAGAATTTACAACTCACTTCTCAATGACTACAACTTCATTTTATGCAGCTTCTTTTGGGTCTGTCTCAGTGCATTTTAAATAAAACAATTAACTTAAAGTAAAAGTATGCACAGAACACTGAATTTTAGTTTTAATGCTCTCATTCAGTAGCTGAATGACTTTGTATAAATTGCCCAAAGTTTAAAACAATGCAAAACCCATCTATTGAAAAATACATATGTGAGGCTCATTCCAGCCTTAGAATTCTACAGTCAGACTGCTGTCTGCGAGATTAAAGATGACTTAACTTATATGAGATTGAAGACTGTGTCTGTCCAGATCTAACCAGGAAAGCAGAAATGTACATTTCTGACAGAGGGTATGTAGTACAGGGAATAGTGATACAGAATTTGTAAGACTGAACCAGCAATAAGGAGACTGAACTGCTGTGTTTGGACCTGTAAGGAGAACACAATATCAAATGCTTGGAGGATTAAAATACAAAACAAAACAGAATATGAACCCGTGGCTGTTGGAATCTCATAACCAAGAATGAGAATGAGAACACCAGAATTTTAAGAGTCTTCTCCCTTCTTCCCTCCCTCTTTCCCTCTAGGATTTCCCACAGATTCCACCAGGAAGCTGAGGCTGAAAGAGCATGAGAAATGGAGTCTGCAAATCCCAATCCCGTCTCACATACACACTGTAAGTAAGGGTGGAGTTGATCTGGAGAAAAGCTGGGTAAACAAATACATGGGGAGACCTGCCTTTGGGCTTCCCTGGTGGCTCAGTGGGTAAAGCGTCTGCCTACAATGTGGGAGACCCAGGTTCGGTCCCTGGGTCGGGAAGATCCCCTGGAGAAGGAAATGGCAACGCACTCCAGTACTCGTGCCTGGAAAATCCCATGGACTGAGAAGCCTGGTGGGCTACAGTCCATGGGGTCGCAAAGAGTCGGACACGACTGAGCGACTTTCCCTTCTCCAATGAGTCTATCTGCCAATTAATGTTCAGAGCACAAGGGTCCTGAGTTATTTATTGACTTGTGTGAAGTCAGTGAACCCAACATGGCAAATTAAATAATGGGAGGAAAAATTCTGCCATAAATTGGTCTATAGGACGCATAACATACTGCAACATTTTTCAGCTAATGTGGCCATTTCTGTCAATATATTGAATACATATGAGAATTAAATTATCTTTCACTGAAAAAGAAAAAGAAAGAGGGAAGAGCAGGTTGCCCTATGTTAACTGCATAAGACAGATGCTTTTGGTTATCTAGGAGTAGATTTTTGTCCATATAGCATATAGGAAAGCATAATTTGTGGAAAACATATTGAATTCTAATAAAAAAAAGTTTTTCAAAGTGATGAAATGAAGTCATTAATAAAAGACTAAGTGGGTGCCTTATGACATGAAAACTGTGCCTCATGGATTAATTAGCAGAAAGAAAAAAAATAAAGGTTTTATTCTCAATGCTAGAGCTGATGAATGGCCATGGGGGTGGCGCAGGAATTGTGTCTCTCTACATTAGCCATCCATCTACGCAGCGTGGCACCACTGCTCCCGCCCATCTGCTGATTTCATTTCTTTTTGAAGCCATTTGTTCTTTCTATACTACATTATCCAAATATGCGATTTCAAAGGTTTTTTTTTTTTTTTTTTTTTTTCTTTATTTTCTTGGACACAAACAGTTGTACTACTTTTGCATTCAAATAGCAATTTTTTGTTTGTTTTTTGGTATGAGACAAAATGTTATGCAGAGATGATTTATATGAGTTGAAGTGCAGGGAAAGCACTGTGGTCTGTGTGCCCAGCCTCCTTTTGCTTCAGGCACCCTGGAAGCAGTGTTTAGTGCCTCAGGGTTTGGAGAAAAACTGCTCAAGAGACACTGTTCTACAGAACAGTCTGTTACATTATGGATTATAGTGTGTTAGTACACTTTCTAGTAAAATAAGCAATCACACTTAAGGATTTTAAAAACATGAATTTGCAATAAGACCAACTTAAAGGTCACTAATTTTACCTTCATTAAATTATTTCTAAATTAAATTTAGTTTAATTTGCATTTCAGCAAACAAAAGATTAGGCAGTCCTTCTACCCTCAAAATTGTAGGACGGTAAGTGAGGTAAAGTCACTTTCCTATTATGCTTATTTAATATTATGTACAGTCTAATGAGATAGAGTTCTGTTCATGATTTGGTTATATTAGCAGTGGTTACCTAGTATTTTGTTTTTTTCTTTTTTCCAGCTATATTGCATTGAATGTAGGATCTTAGCTCCCCAACCAGAGATAGAAACTGCACTGGAAGCAAGGAGTCTCCCTCTGGACCACTAGGAAAGTCCACCTACTATTTTCTTTTGACTTTAATTTTAAATGAAATTAGTTTTAATTAGTTTATTTTTTAAATTTGTTGTTTCACTGGAGGAAAGTTGCATTACAGTTTTGTGTTGGTTTCTGCCAAACAATGCAATCAGCAATAATTATACATATATCACCTCCCTCTTGAGCCCCCCTCTAACACTCAGTAAATATTCTAATTTACTTGATGTCACCTTCGATTCATTAAAGTGATAACTTTGATGACTTCCCTGGTGGCTCAGATGGTAAAGCATCTGCTACAATGTGGGAGACCCGAGTTCAATCCCTGGGTCTGGAAGATCCCCTGGAGAACGAAATGGCAACCCACTCCAGTACTATTGCCTGGAAAATCCCATGGACAGAGGAGCCTGGTAGGCTACAGTCCATTGGGTCACAAAGAGTCGGACACGACTGAGCAACTTCACTTCACTTCACCTTTGGCTAATTCTGCCTATTATGTCAGCAGAAATGTGATTAAAAATCATTATGTGTTGGGAATTTTGTCATACGAGCAAATATGAGTCCTTCCTCTCTGTCTCCAGCACCACGTTTTATAGTATTCTTTCTCATATAAGTGGGATTACCCATCATATGTTCTATTTTTGACAGGTTTACTTCACTTAACTCTGATATTTTCTGGGCATATCCATGTTGTAGTATGCGTCAGAATTTTGTTTCTTTCTGGGAGTGAATAAAGAATTCTGCTAGTGCTGGAAATGCAGAAGAGGCAGGTTTGACCTTTGTGTTGGGAAAATCCCCTGGAGTAGGAGGTGGAAACTCACTCCAATATTCTTGCCTAGAAAATTCCATGGATAGAGGAGCCTGGCAGGCTAAAGTCGTTGTGGCCACAGCTGAGCACCAACATTTCTTTGTATAGTTATATCACATTTTGTTTATCCATTCTTTTTTTTTTATTTTTATTTTTACTTTATTTTGCTTTATAATACTGTATTCGTTGTGCTATACATTGACATAAATCCACCACGGGTGTACGTGAGTTCCCAATCCTGAACCCCCCTTCCACCTTCCATCCTTCTATTATATATTCTTATACCAATTTCCTTGCTCAAAGAAAATCCCACTATCTTGGGATAGTTTTCAAACTCTTAATTTCTTGACAAACTTATCTCCTGATATCACTTTTCAGAATTTCTGTTCTAGCAAAACTTATTTTTGCACTATTCCAGATCTAAACTTTGGATCGAAACAAAGTCTGGCTCTTCATTATCCTCAAGTCTGTTTAAATAATGGCCATCACTATACATTCTGCTCAGGTCCACTCCCTTGTTCACTCAAGACTGAGGTTAGAAACCCTCCTTCTGATTTGTTGTTCCAAGCTATTTTATCTGTGAGTCCCTCTGGCCATCAGCCTGTCCCTGAGGATATCATTCCTAAAGCTGCTTGGCTACTTTGTATTGTTAATAGCATGTCTGCCATTTCAGTCCAGGCATCATCTTCCCAATTAATTCCTCTGCATTTCAGGAAATTTTCCTTCTTCACTTCTCAGCTGTGACACGCTGCTGCTGCTGCTGCTAAGTCACTTCAGTCATGTCTGACTTGGTGCGACCCCATAGATGGCAGCCCACCAGATTCCCCTGTCCCTGGGATTCTCCAGGCAAGAATACTGGAGTGGGTTGCCATTTCCTTCTCCAATGCATGAAAGTGAAAAGTGAAAGTGAAGTCACTCAGTTGTGTCCAACTCCTAGCGACCCCATGGACTCCCGCCTACCAGGCTCCTCCATCCATGGAATTTTCCAGGCAAGAGTACTGGAGTGGGGTGTCATTACCCATAGTTTCTCCTCTGAAATATTTTGGCCTACCTGCCTCTTATCCTCCAGTAAGATCAGTCACCTGTTACTATGTTTTCCAGGAACACTGAGGTCACATCTCTGTGATAGCATATGTATTGCAGAACATGCTCCAGCTCAGATACTCACACACTGTAAACATTTGAAAGGCAAACAACCTGGCTGGACCCACTTTTTTTCAGAGTTCTGTTGTGTCTGGCAAATATTTGCTGTGATTATTTTCTCCATATGGAGGCCAAAGAAAACATACTGATTGATTTCAGGTGGGAAGAAATTAATCTTGAAGATATACTATTATCCGTGCCATTGCACTTCTGTCTCTGATGATTATTTGGGAAGCTTATATGTGTCAATATTGTGGTAATACTCTGGGGATTGCACAGGTGAGTAACACATGGTCTCCTTCTTTAAGAATTTAGAATATCCAAAAAACAAACAAACAAACAAACAAAGTTTTAATTCTAATGGCCTGAATGGGCTAAGTGCCTATTATTGCAACAGGCTGCTATGAGAAGGAGAATACTGTTATGACTGCATCAATCATTTGATTGATCAACTGATTTAGCACAAAGTATTTTAGAAAAGTCTTTGAACAAGTGGTGATAGTTGAATGTCAGATGGTTCAAATTCAGATACACAGATGAAGACAGAGGACCTATGAACAAAGGGTTGGAGACTGGAAAGTGCCCTGTTGGGTGGAGGAAGGCAGAGAATGCATCTGCTGTGCCTTGGGCAGTAGTTCTGGTGGTTCCTGGTAGAAACACTGCAGAAGGATTTTGAAGAGGAAGGTGACAGCACAGAGAGATGGCTTGTTAGGTAGGCAAATCCCATCTGCTCTTTCCTCCTCACACTCAAATATCTCAACAACTTTTCTTCAATCTATACAGAGAATTAATAACAATCTTGAGCACCTCAGAAAAAGTGTAAGGCAGTGATCACACCATAGAAAAATGCTGTGCTATGGCTGAAGGGTGATTTCTATACCCCAGTAATTCTATAGCCTTCAGAACAAAAGAGACAAGAATGCTTATTTTCCTGATTGTCTTGGAACTTTGCCACACTGAATGACTCTAGCAGAGAAAGATGCAGAGCATGAGTGTCTAATGAGGAACAAACAGAAGCAGTGCTGATGCAGGAAGGCTGGATCTGGAAAGGACCAAAGAGCATCAGTGAACACAGTGGAAGGAAGCAGACTGCTCAGCCTTTGGTTGACCACAGTTCGAGGGCTTCTGGTTAAGCCCTACCTGCACTGCTTGCTTCATTTTTGGCAGTTTACCTGGGCTCTCCCTGCCAAGCTTTGTTTTAAATTCCAGCTCTCCTCAGCTAACCAGTGACTGTTTTTCTCGAATACAAATCACTTCTCTACACTGGGAAATGGTGACTAATGAAAAAGCTTATATGCTTTTTAGAGGCTTTTAATAAGAATTACTGAGAATATGTGAAGGAAAGGACCAGAAATATAAACTAATTTTACCCTCAGTCAGAAAAGAGTCTTGACAGATCAGATATGGCAGAATGTTTGTTTGTAAGAGAGTTGAGATGACTACACTTGAGACACCTACTCTGGGAAAGTTCTATTTTGAAACTTGTGACACTCTTCTCCTTATTCATTTTATCATGCTCCATCTATTCCTTGGTAAACATTAAGATAAAATGAGTCACTAAGAAAGGTGATAGAAGCAAGTTTTGATGCTGTAAAGAGCAATATTTCATAGGAACCTGGGATGTTAGGTCCATGAATCAAGGCAGATTGGAAGTGGTCAAACAGGAGATGACAAGAGTGAACATCGATATCTAGGAATCAGTGAACTAAGATGGCCTGGAATGGGTGAATTTAACTCAGATGACAATTATATCTACTACTGCGGGCAGGAATCCCTCAGAAGAAATGGAGTAGCCATCATAGTCAACAAAAGAGTCCGAAAGAACTTGGATGCAATCTCAAAAATGACAGAATAATCTCTGTTTATTTCCAAGGCAAACCATTCAATATCATGTTAATCTAAGTCTATGCCCCAACCAGTAATTCTGAAGAAGCTGACATTGAACAGTTCTATGAAGATCTACAAGACCTTTTAGAACTAACACCCCAAAAGGATGTCCTTTTCATTATGGGGAACTGGAATGTAAAAGTAGGAAGTCAAGACACACTTGGAATAATAGGCAAATTTGGCCTTGGAGTACAGAATGAAGCAGGACAAAGGCTAATAGATCTTTGCCAAGAGAATGCACTGGTCATAGCAAACACTCTCTTCCAACAACACAAGAGAAGACTCTACACATGGACATCACCAGATGGTCGACACCGAAAACAGATTGATTATATTCTTTGCAGCCAAAGAAGGAGAAGCTCTATACGGTCAGCAAAAACAAAACCAGAAGCTGACTGTGGCTCAGATCATGAACTCCTTATTGCCAAATTCAGACTGAAATTGAAGAAAGTTGAGAAAACCATTAGACCATTCAGATATGACCTAAATCAAATCCCTTATGATTATAAAGTGAAAGTGAGAAATAGATTTAAAGAACTAGACCTATAGACAAAGTGCCTGATGGACTATGGATGGAGATTTGTGACATGGTACAGGAGAAAGGAATCAATATCATCCCCAAGAAAAAGAAACGCAAAAAAGCAAAAAGACTTTCTGAGGAGGCCTTACAAATAGCTATGAAAAGAAGAAAAGCTAAAAGCAAATGAGAAAAGGAAAGATATACCTATTTGAATGAAGAGTTCCAAAGAATAGCAAGGAGAGATAAGAAAGCCTTCCTCAACAATCATTGCAAAGACATAGAGGAAAACAATAGAATGGGAAACACTAGAGATATCTTCAATAAAATTAGAGATACCAAGCGAACATTTCATGCAAAGATGGGCTTGATAAAGGACAGAAATGGTAGGGACCTACGGAAGCAGAAGATATTAAGAAGAGGTAGCAAAGATACACAGAAGAACTGTATAAAAAAGATCATGACCCAGATAATCACGATGGTATGATCATTCTCCTAGAGCCAGACATTCTGGAATGTGAAGTCAAGTGGGCCTTAGAAAGCATCACTATGAACAAGGTTAGTGGAGGTGATGGCATTCCAGTTGAGCTATTTCAAATCCTGGAAGACAATGCTGTGAAAGTGCTGAACTAAATATGCCAGCAAATTTGGAAAACTCAGCAGTGGCCACAGGACTGGAAAAGGTCAGTTTTCATTCCAATCCCAAAGAAAGGCAATGCCAAAGAATGCTCAAACTACTTCACAATTGCACTCATCTCACACACTAGTAAAGTAATGCTTAAAATTCTCCAAGCCAGGCTTTAGCAATACATGAACTGTGAACTTCCTGATGTTCAAGCCGGTTTTAGAAAAGGCAGAGGAACCAGAAATCAAATTGCCAACATCCACTGGATCATGGAAAAAGCAAGAGAGTTCCAGAAAAACATCTATTTCTGCTTTATTGACTATGCCAGAGCCTTTGACTATGTGGATCACAACCAACTGTGGAAAATTCTGAAAGAGATGGGAATACCAGACCACCTAACCTGCCTCTTGAGAAACTGTATGCAGGCAGGAAGCAACAGTTAGAACTGGTCATGGAACAACAGACTGGTTCCAAATGGGAAAAGTACACCAAGGCTGTATATTATCACTCTGCTTATTTAACTTATATGCAGAGTACATCATGAGACATGCTGGACTGGAGGAAGCACAAACTGGAATCAAGATTGCCAGGAGAAATATCAGTCACCTCAGATATGCAGAAGACACCACCCTTATGGTGAAAAGTGAAGAAAAACTAAAGAGCCTCTTGATGAAAGTGAAAGAGAAGAGTGAAAAAGTTGGCTTAAAACTCAACATTCAGAAAACGAAGATCATAGCATCTGGTCCCATCACTTCATGGCAAATAGATAGGGAAACAGTGGAAACAGTGTCAGACTGTATATTTCTGTGCTCCAAAATCACTGCAGATGGTGATTGCAGCCATGAAATTAAAAGATGCTTATTCCTTGGAAGGAAAATTATGATCAACCTAGATAGCATATTAAAAAGCAGAGACATTACTTTGCCGACAAAGGTCCATCTAGACAAGGCTATGGTTTTTCCTGTGGTCATGTATGGATGTGAAAGTTGGACTGTAAAGAAAATTGAGCACCGAAAAATTGATTCTTGTGAACTGTGGTGTTGGAGAAGACTCTTGAGAGTCCCTTGGACTGCATGGAGATCCAACCAGTGCATCCTAAAGGAGGTCAGTCCTGGGTGTTCATTGGAAGGCATGATGTTGAAGCTGAAACTTCAGTACTTTGGCCACGATGCGAAGAGCTGACTCATTGGAAAAGACTCATGCTGTGACAGATGAGAGCAGGAGGAGAAGGGGATGATAGAGGATGAGATGGTTGGATGACATCACTGACCTAATGGACATGGATTTGGATGTACTCTGGGAGTTGATGATGGACAGGGAGGCCTCGCATGCTGCGGTTCATGGGGTTGCAAAGTCAGACACGACTGAGTGACTGAACTGAATTGAGCTGAAGAAATTGAACTGAGCTGAAGAAAGGAGAGTTCAAACTGATTTAGTTCAGTGGATTTAAGTTCAGTATCAGAAAAGTACTTCTCCCAGATGTACATACACACAGAGTAAATGCTGAATGAGTTTCAAGGACCATGTCTCACACACTGACTAATCAATCAGAGTTCCATGCCATCACAATCTTTGTTTTCCTAGTGTACATTAATTACATACAGTAATTAGGTTAGTAATGAAGAATCTCACAGAAAAAAAGGGAAAATGGAAGGAAGAAATGGAGGGAGGGAACGAGGGGAGGAAAGAAAGAACAAAGGGGAAATCAAGGAATTGAAAGGAAAGATAATAAAGGACCAGATAATGGAAGAAAAGAAAAGAAAGGAGGAAAAGGGATATATTAATAGCAGCTCTGATCCTCTGGAGAGATGGACAGTTATAGGTTACATCTTGGGAAACTGAGAATTACAGATGAGATTATTGTGGGTGATCTGAGAAATATGTGATGTACAGTGGGCATCCTTCTAAAGAGTTGATGGACTTTCCTTCACAGAAAATTTATTACTACTAGAAAGGGTCTGTGAACCAAAGAAACTAGGGCAGTGTTGAATGAAAATCCCCTCATTAAAGATTAAATGGACACAGTTGCAAAAGTAAAATGACAGGGACAATCTTCACAGAATTCCAAAGTTATATTTCTCACATCAACAGCAATAACCTTTTTAATTGGTGTTGCTTTCACATACATTACAGTGTGTTTATCCTCATACTGCAGTGAGGCAAGAATTATTTCTACCCTTAGACATGAAACCCACCCTCTTTCTCTAACATCTGTATCTCAGCTGTGTCCCAGTGGTACAGCTGCAGCAGGGGCTTCCCTGGTGTCGGTCAGTATTCATAGGTCCACCATTTTACTCATAAATGATAGCACTGAGATCAAAGTTAAATGTCTTGCCTGAAGTTACCCCACAGTTAAGTTCAAGTATCAGGATCTGCAGGGAGTCTGCTTTCAACAGCTACTTCATGGCCTGCCCTAGAGCACTCCTGGAGTAGTTGGGTTGAGTAGCTGAAATTCTGCTCCTGGTGGGGTAGTTCAGAGGACAAGAGTCCTGTAAGACACTTGTCTTCTCACACAAATTTCAACCACCATCTCACCCTTAGAATAACTGCGAGACTTCTCTAAGGCTCTTGCCTCTTGGTGTCCTAACAAAGGCCATAAAGCCAAAGTAACTGTTTCCACTGTGTGACCCACTTCACTACTCTTTCATTTCTTAATTACAATTCCTCCAAAGCAAAGTGTTACGATATTTTGAATGATTTCCCTAAGGTTTACTTTTTTATAGAGGCAATCAAGGTTTTAACTCTTGTTTTCTATTTTAATTTGAGGTGCTCTCAAAGGGGAATTTAGTTAGATTACATATCTATTGATTTTTCAATGATCAGCAAAAGTAATGTTTATAACATTTAAAGTATTTTAATTTGAACTAAGATTTAGAGAATCGTTGCAAATATAGTAAAGAGATGTGTTACCTAGCTTCATCTCTTTTAACACTTAACATGACCATTGTAAATATCAAAATTAAGAAATAAGCATTGATAAAATTCTATTAACTAAAGCATATAATACATTTAAATTTCAGGTTTTTCCATTAATATAATTTTCTATTCTAAGATTTAAACCAGGACACTATTTTGCATTTAATCATCATGTCTTTACTTATGTGTGACAGTTTCTTAGATTTTTCTCAGTTCTCATGATCTTGGTAGTTTTGGAGATACTGGTGAGGTATTTGTATCATGGTTTTGTATGGTTTTATGTGATGTTTGCTCATGGTTTGAGGGTGTTATGAATTTTTGAAGATACTGTAGATATAATGGGCTTCCCTGGTGGCTCAGAGGTTAAAGCATCTGCCTGGAATGTGGGAGACCCAGGTTCAATCCCTGGGTTGGGAAGATCCCCTGGAGAAGAAAATGGCAACCCACTCCAGTACTCTTGCCTGGAGAGTCTCATGTAGCCTGGTAGACTATAGTCCATGGAATCGCAAAGAGTCGGACACAACTGAGCGACTTCACTTCACTGTAGATATAATATATCCTTTAAATTTAATCATGTATGGAATACAGTGTATCAACATGATTTATTTCTAGTGATATTAGCCTTGATCACGTGGTAGTTTTCTTCACTATAAAGTTACTATTTTCTCTTCCATGTTTTAGGGTTTAGAAGTGAGTCACTATGCCCAGCTCACATTCAGAAAAGAGAGAATTAGGCTCCACCTCCTGAATGAGAGAATATCAAAATTAATAAATAATATTTATTATTTGCTATACTTAAAACCAGTACAGCAAATAATAAATATTATGGTGTGGGGATGATACACTGAGGCCCTGATATTTTCCTGTCCTAACAGTGATGTTATGTTTCCCTCCTTCCTCTACATTGGTGGCTCAGAGGTTAAAGCGTCTGCCTCTAATGTGGGAGACCTGGGTTCAATCCCTGGTTCAGGAAGATCCTCTGGAGAAGGAAATGGCAACCCACTCCAGCATTCTTGCCTGGAGAATCCCATGGATGGAAGAGCCTGATGGGCTAAAGTCCACTGGGTTGCAAAGAGTCGGACACGACTGAGCAACTTAAATTTCAACTTTTGCTCTACATTTAACAGTTGGGATTTTTCTGTAAAGATGATTTGCCTCTTCTTATTCTCTCTTTCTTTCCTTCTTACTTTCCCTCTATCTTTCATACCCATATAGGCTCATTATATTTACTTTATTCTTTATTTTATAATCCAATGCTATTATTATTCTTAGATTCATTTTATTTATTCATTGCTTTGCTTACTGTCACTTTTAAGATGTATTACAACCAGATCTATTTCATGCTTCTAAACTCTATGAAACAACCATGTACAGTAGCAGTTCAGAAGGGGAATTTGAAGGAAGAAGAAAAGATGAAGCTTGGAAACCATGACAAATTCATGTTTGTAATCCAGGATTCTTGCAGATTCTTGTTGACAGCTTCTTAAATTCAGCATGTTTAAAACAAATTCATTGTGACCACCATCCTCTCAGACACAGGCATCACAGACAGCAAGCCAAGAAGACCTCCTTTCTTTCACCACCAACACTTCTGAACTTCCCACTATCTCTTATAATTCTTTGTTAGTTGTACTACTGACACACTTCCAGTTACAGGAGATTTAATTTAAAGATTTGGATAGCCAAATCAGCAACTATAATAGTGTTATCAACATGTAAAATTGTATGAAGTAAAACAACATATATACCCCAAGAAAAAAGCTAAAAGGTTAAAATCTAAAAATGAAAACCAAAAGTATTCCTTGGCAAAATAAAGATCTAGGTGAAAACAAAACTGAAAATAGGGTATGAAAACTGAAACAGGGTATGATAAGAACCTCTTTCCTCAAACAATCATGAACCAGATTCTAAGACAAATGCTCAGTACATTTTTACCTCTACATCATGATAAATGTTGGGCTGGAAAAAGCACAAGCTGAAATCAAGTTTACTGGGAGAAGTATCAATAAACACAGATATGCAGATGACACCATGCTTATGGCAAAAAATTAAGAACTAAAGAGCCTCTTGATGAAAGTGAAAGAGGAGAGTGAAAAAGTTGGCTTAAAGCTCAACATTTAGAAAATGAAGATCATGGCATCTGGTTCCATCACTTCATGGCAAATAGATGGAGAAACAGTGGAAATAATGTTCAGACTTTATTTTGGGGGGCTCCAAAATCACTACCGATGGTGATTGCAGCCATGAAATTAAAATACGCTGACTCCCTGGAAGGAAAGTTATGACCAACCAAGACAGCATATTCAAAAGCAGAGACATTACTTTGTCAACAAAGGTCTGTCTAGTCAAGGCTATGGTTTTTCCAGTAGTCATGTTTGGATGTGAGAGTTGGACTATAAAGAAAGCTGAGTGCCAAAGAATTGGTGCTTTTGAACTGTGATGTTAGAGAAGACTCTTGAGAGTCACTTGGACAGCCAGGAGATCCAACCAGTCTATCCTAAAGGAGATCAGGCCTAGGTGTTCTTTGGAAGGACTGATGTTGAAGCTGAAACTCCAATACTTTCGCAGTCCTGGTGCGAAGTCTGACTCATTGGAAAAGATCCTGATGCTGGGAAAGATTAAGGCAGGAGGAGAAGGGGATGACAGAGGATGAGATGTTTGGATGGCATCACTGACTCAATGGACATGGGTTTGGTGGACTCTGGGAGTTGGTGATGGACAGAGAGACCTGGCCTTCTGCTGTTCACGGGGTTGCAAAGAGTCAGACATGACTGAGAAACTGAACTGAACAGAACCCCTGTGTACCAATGTACAGGCTAGGAACCTGGTGAATGGTAAGGATTTCATAAATACTGGTTGGACTGTTGAAACTATGAGTGAATAATTAAGTCAGCTCAGTTTCTTGAAGCTCAGATTGCCTTTTGTCACAACAAAAGAGAGAAAAGAGGTAAAGCATAGTTGAGGAACTGTGCTTCTCCATCTCTTGAACTTGGCAACAGCAGAAACTGGAATCCAGTTCTGCCTTTTTCAGTCCCTCCAAAGCATCAAGTGATGACTGCAGCTCAACCTTGGAAACTGCTGAGAAACCTCCCTGCAAGCTTATCTGAGTCTATTCTTTTAGCTTTTAATGCTCTTGAACTGCCTAAGGCTCTTATTGAAGACTGTAGTATTCAGTTAGATTTTAGTCAATTTGTTTATTTGATTAAATTATTCTTAGGAAGATATTAATTTCTCAAGAGCTGCTTATCAAAAGATATGACCTAATTGGGTGAGTATATTTGGGGATATTTTGAACTGAATATAATACACACACACACACACACACACACACACACACACATAAAAAACATATCCATTCTGAATACATAAATCCTTTTTCTGAGTAGTTCAGGCTCTCCCATGGAGTATCTTGGAAAGGTTGGGACAAGAATGCCCTAAAATTTCAGTGAACTCTTTCTTTCTTCCCTGGAGAAGGAAATGGCAACCCACTCCAGTATTCTTGCTTGGAGAATCTCATGGACTGAGGCGCCTGGTGGGCTGCAGTCCATGGGGTCACAAAGAGTCAGACACGACTGAGTGACTTTACTTTTACTTACTTGCTTTCTTATTTTTGTTCAACATAATTACAAAAATACTATATGTTTAGTGGTTATTGTGACTTGGGAAAATCTTGGTTAAGCAATGAATATAATGACACAACATGGAAATAGCAGAATATGTTTGAGAAGGATTATAAAGGAATGTAGTGGAATCTGTATATAGCCAAGAACTTAGATGATCAATGGATCCAGCTGCCACAGAGATTAAGAAGAAATGAGTCTTCTGAATGTGTTCTCCCAAAGCAGAGGACAGACTCTAGGAAGACCATAAGCATTCAAGTCTGTATGCAAATATTTTTGTCTTTTTTGTGTGTGTGGAAGCATACATATACATACACATACAGACTCATGCAGAGACACAGAGACACACACATACATGCACACACAGTGCATACACACACATTCACAGGTTACTGAACTCTCAGTATAGAAAACACTCCTTTCATACGTATAACGATATAAAGGAAATCAGAACATGTTTCCCCAAAATACATCTCTTTGACATAGATTATGGCTCAGTGATAAAGAATCTACCTGCCAATGCAGGAGACTCAGGAAATGCAGATTTGATCCCTGGGTTGGGAGTGAATGAGTGAGTGAAGTCGCTCAGTCGTGTCCAACTCTTTGCGACCCCATGGACTGTAGCCTACCAGGCTCTTCTGTCCATGGGATTTTCGAGGTAATAGTTCTGGAGTGGATTGCCATTTCTTTCTCCAGGGGATATTCCCAACCCAGGGCTCGAACTCAGCTCTCCCGCATTGTAGACAGACGCTTTACCATCTGAGCCACCAGGGAAGTCCGTCTGGGTTGGGAAGTTCCCCTAAAATAGGAAATGGCAACCCTCTCCAATATACTTGCCTGGAAAATTCCATGGACCGAGGACCCTGGCGTGCTACAGTCCATGGGATTGCAAAGAGTTGGACATGACTGAGCAACTGAGCACATACATTCTGAATAGAAGACCGTTAAGGAGCATCAGATACAAGGAAAGCTCTCTGCCTTCTGTTTGCTTCTGAGCAGAAGATAAATTTACAGAAATACCTCCCCTCTTTTCTCTACTTCAAAAACTAAACTTCATCATCTGAAACAACTTTAGACCCTTACCAGCCTTACAGAGGGCACCAGAGGAGCCTACATAACAAACATTACAAACTAGTCTTCATTTACAGCTAGTTTCCCATGTTTGTTTTCTCACAATTTTCAAACCCTAAATACTCAAGGTCCTTTTCCTTTGTTTTGCCATCTCTCTAAAAGTGTATTTTCTGTTAAGCTGCAGTATGCACTTAAATTGTAAGCCACATTTTAGAGTCACTCATCCCTGAGTTTCTCGCATGCATATCTGAGATAGTCTTGTTAATAAACTTGTTTGTTTTTCTCCTGTTAATCTATCTTTTGTTACAGAGCTTCTGCTGAGAATATAAAATGAATAACTGAAAGTTGTTTCTCCTCTACAAATACTGTATAGCAACTTTCTTTTCATTGGCTTTTTAATGTCATTTTATATTGCTTGAGCATATTGAGACCTGTGTTCTCCCATGCACAAAACTGTTCACTTTTCATTATAGTCAGTTTAGTTCAGTTCAGTCGCTCAGTCGTGTCTGACTCTTTGCGACCCCATGAATCGTAGCACGCCAGGCCTCCCTGTCCATCATTAACTCCCGGAGTTCACTCAGACTCACGTCCATTGAGTCCGTGATGCCATCCAGCCATCTCATCCTTGGTCGTCTCCTTCTCCTCCTGCCCCCAATCCCTCCCAGCATCAGGGTCGTTTCCAATGAGTCAACTCTTCGCATGAGGTGGCCAAAGTACTGGAGCTTCAGCTTTAGCATCATTTCTTCCAAAGAAATCCTAGGGTTGATCTCCTTCAGAATGGACTGGTTGGATCTCCTTGCAGTCCAAGGGACTCTCAAGAGTCTTCTCCAACACCACAGTTCAAAAGCATCAATTCTTCCACGCTCAGCCTTTTTCACAGTCCAACTCTCACATCCATACATGGCCACGGGAGAAACCATAGCCTTGACTAGACGGACCTTAGTCGGCAAAGTAATGTCTCTGCTTTTGAATATGCTATCTAGGTTGGTCATAACTTTCTTCCAAGGAGTAAGTGTCTTTTAATTTCATTATAGTAGGTATCATTATATTTCAGTATACTAGTTAAGTATTTATGGAAAACAAATAGCATCTGAGAAAATTAGAGTCCAGGCTTTTTTCTTTCCCTCAAAGCTTAGAATCTTAAAATCTTTCTCCTTTTACCATAGGAAAGAAAAGAGTTTTCTTCCATGTAAGTCCATAGGAAGTTACCAGATCCTTTATTATCCTGAAAAATCATAAAATCAATAACTGGGAAATTGAATTAGAACTTTTTTAACATACAAAATTTAAGCAAAGAGAGTAATGAGTTAATTTTTCTATATGACCAGTACTAAATTGTTCTGAAGTTTATTTCTGGCATAGAACATGAAAGCAAGCATATATGAATAAGTGAATGAAAGCAAAACAAAACAAAACCATCAATCCATTCAAGTAGCCTTGAGAAACAAGTTAGTCGAAAGCATGCACTTATTGTTTCTCTCCAAAATGAATAATTGAAAGTTGTTTCTCTTCTACAAATACTGTACAACAACTTTTGAAAGAGTTGATTAGAGAGAAAGAAAAGATTTAGGAAGGGTCCAGTGAGCTGAGAGAAGGAGAGAGACCAGATATAGTGACCACTAAGAGTCCATTCTAAAGAAGATCAGTCCTGGGTGTCCTTTGGAAGGAATGATGCTAAAGCTGAAACTCCAGTACTTTGGCCACCTCATGAGAAGAGTTGACTCATTGGAAAAGACTCTGGTGCTAGGAAGGGTTGGGGGCAGGAGAAGAAGGGGACGACAGAGGATGAGATGGCTGGATGGCATCACTGACTTGATAGTCGTGAGTTTGGGTGAACTTCAGGAGATGGTGATGGACAGGGAGGCCTGGCGTGCTGCATTTCATGGTGTTGCAAAGAGTCAGACACGACTGAGCAGCTCAACTGAACTGAACTGAAGAGAGAATTAAGAACTAAATTAGCATATGGAAATAAACAAGTTAATATGGAAGGCAAAGTTAGAGCTTAAAAAAAGGTGAGTAATGGAATTAGAGTCAGTGAAATTAAATGACCCAACAGATTGAATGAAATAATATTATTTGTGTTAATTGAAATTAACTATTTAATTTTTTTTTTTAAGATACATGGATTTTCTTGTCCAGCTGAATTTCTTTAAGTTAACACACAAATATCTTGGAAAATTAAACTTACACTGTAGGGAAGAAAGTTAAGATCTTACACTGAAATTAACACCAGTGTACTTGTTATAAATATTCGAAGTCAAATGGAAAGTTACCATAAAATGTTAAGTCCAGTCAGAAACACATTCTAAGAGAAATAAAAACCAGATATCTATAAATCTGGCATAATTTCTACTATAATGAATGTAATTCCTTTGTTATTTATCCTTGCCAAATTGAATACCTTTAGTGCAGATATCCTACATATATTTCCTGGGTAAAAAGAAATTATGATTGATTATCTTGTCATAATTAGGGTATTGGAGAGAAAGAGATATTTCAATGTAGGGAAATGTGGTGGATAGTGCCAGAATATCAGGAATATAGGATATCAGACTACTAAAGTTCAGAAGATATGTCTCAAAAGTGACATGAACAGGTATCCAAGAATCATTTTAAATAGTGGTCTTCTGCTAATGCACCTACATTTACAAACAAAAAACACAAATTCATTTGGAAAAAATAAACTTTTCACCAAAACCAGAGTCAGGGAATTCCATGCACATGACTCATTTTGAACAGAGCATTTTCCTATAATTTTTCTTTTCTAGACTCAGATCCAGTCATCAGATGCTGAATGACAAGACTTTACAGCAGTTACTGAGTATTAAGGTATCTGAGCACCTAAACAATTGCTAGATCAATGCTCTTTTACTTCCTAACATACAAATTCCAACTGTACATATCTGTTCTTGTTCCCTTAAGTTGGCGGGGCAAGGGTTGAATTATATAAGTGCAGAGTAAATGTCAGTGAAAATCTCTACAACAAGCAAAGACAGACTAATAGTTAGTTTTTTGGCTTATAATAATCAAATCTGTGTATTTGGTGAAGTTTTGGTTATTGAAGAACCTCAGAACCACTCTGATTGCCTGCTGTAGTCAGAATTGGAATGAGACCAGAAACTGTAGGTCTTAAGCAAAGGCTATGAGCACTGGTGGACATTTTTAATTCCTTATCATGAAAGTCAACACAAATTTTAACCTTAACTTCACCTTGCAATTACTTAGAAAAATTTTATAAAATGGGATAGTGACACTAATAATTAGCCAGACTGCTATTAGAAAGCAACAGAAATAAACAAACATACCCCAAAAGGGTAGTTCTATTGGGTAGACAGAATACAGAGCAACTGAATCAAAGTAAAAGAAGTGTTTGGAAAATTTGCCTATTGAAGTAAGAATGTCAGTTCCACGGTCAGGTTTCCATTGGTCACATAATTTTATTCAGGTAACATTCTCTTCTTTAGTAGTGACATTTATTCCATTAAGGAAATTGCTCAATCCTGTTGACTCTTTATGGCATTTTGGACTGTAGCCTGCCAGGTTCCCCTGTCCATGGAATTTTTCAGGCAAGAATACTGGAAAGGGTCACCATTTCCTCCTCCAGGGGTAATTCCTGAACTAGGAATTGAACTTGAGTCTCCTGCATTGCAGGCAGATTCTTTACCTGCTGAGTTATTGGGGAAGCCTGCCATTGTTCCAACTAAAATGATACATGTATGCATAGGACATTTTGAAGGAGGTTGCAATTATCTTCATTACCTCCACCATAGTTTGGCCTCAGGTCAAATCAACAAAAAAATTGGATCAAAGATTTACTGAGTGTAGTCCTGCCCATCAGAACAAGATGTTGTTTCCCCCTTAGTCAGTTTTTCCCATCTGGAAGCTTCCATAAGCCTCTTATTCTTCTCCATCAGAGGGCAGATAGAATGAAAACCATAATCACAGAAAACTAACCAATCTCATCACATGGACCACAGCCTTGTCTAGCTCAATGAAACCATGAGCCATGTTGTGTAGGGCCAGCCAAGACAGATGGGTCATGGTGGAGAGTTCTGACGAAAATGGTCCACTGGAGAAGGGAATGGCAAACCACCTCAGTATTCTTGTTTGAGAACCACACGAATAGCATGAAAAGGCAAAACCATAGGACACTGAGATATGAACTTCTCAGGCTGGTAGGTGCCTGTATGCTACTGGAGATGGAGAAATAATTTCAGAAAGAATGAGGAGATGGAGTCAAAGCAAAAACAATGTTCAGTTGTGGATGTGACTGGTGATGGAAGTGAAGTTTGATGCTGTAAAGAGCAACACTGCATATGAACCTGAAATGTTAGGTCCATAAATCAAAGCAAATTGAGGTAAGAGTGAACAATGACATTTTAGGGGCAAACTAAAATGGACTGGAATAGGTGAATTTAACTCAGATGAATGTTACATCTACTACTGTGGGCAGGAATCCCTCAGAAGAAATGGAGTAGCAATCATAGTCAGCAAGAGTCCAAAATGCAGTACTTGGATACAGTCTCAAAAATGATAGAATAATCTCTGTTCATTTCCAATCTCTGTTTGATTCAATATCACAGTAATCCAAGTCTGTGCCCCGACCAGTAATTATGAAGAAGCTGAAGTCAAATGGTTCTCTGAAGACCTACAAGAACTTCTAGAACTAACACCCACCAAAAGATGTTCTTTTCATTGTAGGTGACTGGAATGCAAAAGTAGGAAGTAAAGAAATACCTAACAGTCACATTTGACCTTGGAGTACTGCCGGGGTCCAGCCTCGGTGGATCCAGGGTGATTCGAGGGTGGAGACGGAGTCGGTGAGAAAAACACTTTTAGAAATATAAGATTAGGAAATAATAGTATAGTAGGAAAATTTAGATGGAGAAAAGAAGGCTGAATAACTTGGTTTATGTGGAATACCAATCACCACCTACGTAGGCCACAGGCATCTTTCCGTTCTCCTGAAGGAGAGGAGGCACTGAGGCCTCCCCGGTCCGATCTTAGAAGCCCAGGCATAATTAGTAGGTGAATACCCACTCTCCAGATGGGAATTCAGCCAGAAGGGGAAAGAAAGAACAACCGGGGGGAATCAGCCTTTCCAGAAACTGATCCCCTTTTCTTTATTTTCAGGTTTGCTTATATACCTTTTTTACACATAGAGATGAATATAGAGTCACGTGGGGGTCAGCAGTCCTGACCTTTATCAAAATCAGGTGCTTTACATAAAAAAAGGTCTTAGGGGTTTTACATCATCTTCTGGCCATGAGGCCTCTGACACTTTATGACTCTCTCTTTCTGATAACCAAAAAACTTATTTTTTCCAAGGGTGTTTTTCCTTAAACCAGGCACCACCCTCCAAGTAAAGTTACATTCCTATAGGATGAGGGTGCATTGAGTTATAATAAAGAAAGGTATTTATTTAACTCAAGGTTAACATCATTAATTTTAAAGGTTAATACTTATTTCTCTTATATGCTAGTTATATTCATTATAAGGGCAGGGAATATGAAGCAATTATTGGCACAACAAATGAAAAACCCTTCACCAATACAATTCCTAATCAACCCACTACACTAATAAATTCTAACTTCCCAAAAGAATCTGCCTTTAGTAAATCTAAAACATCTCGTGCCTCTCGCTGTTGGGAGGCTGTAAATAATCACATTTGGCCGGATGAACCTATACAGGCAGGCTAGATAACCTTCAGAGGAGTTCGTAAGCTGAAACACTCTTGTCACGCCCAGGAATTTTATCAACTGGAGCTGCAAGTTAACTCCTTCTCCGAGAGAAATGGTTATGGGGGAGAGCCCCCCGTAAAGTCAGAGGTGTAGGTGAGAGCATAAAACAGACTCTTGGTTTTGGGGGTAGATGCTTGGGAACAGGGGGTTTCCTGAGGCTTGATCACGTCTTTGCGTATGCCAAGCCTCCTTCCTCATGACCTTTGCCACGGGTGGAGTTCCTCACGCTGGCCCCCGGCAGAGTACAGAATGAATCAGGGCAAAAACTAATAGAGTTTTGCCAAAAGAATGCACTGGTCATAGCAAACACCATCTTCTAACAATGCAAAAGTAGACTCTACACAGCAACCAGATAGTCAATACCAAACCAGATTGATTATATTGCTTACTACCACAGATGGAGAAGTTCTATACATTCAGGAAAACAAGACCAGGAGTTGACTGTGGCTCATATCATGAACTTCTTATTGCCAATTTCAGACTTAAATTGAAGAAAGTAGGGAAAACAACTAGACCATTCAGGTAAGACATAAATCCAATCCCTTACTATTATACAGTGGAAGTGGGAAATAGATTCAAGGGATTAGATCTGATAGACAGAGTGCCTGAAAAACTATGGATGGAGGTTTGTGACATTGTACAGAAGGCAGTGGTCAAGACCATCCCAGGGAAAAGAAATGCAAAAAGGAAAAATGGTTGTCTGAGGAAGCCTTACAAATAGCTGTGAAAAGAAAAGAAGCTAATGGAAAAGGAGAAAGGAAACATATACTCATTTGAATGCAGAGTTCCAAAGAACAGCAAGGAGAGATAAGGAAGCTCTTCTCAGTGATCAGTGCAAAGAAATAGAGGAAAACAATAGAATGGGAATGATTAGAGATCTCTTCAAGAAATTTAGAGATACCAAGGGAACATTTCATGCAAAGATGGGCACAATAAAAGACAGAAATGGTATAGCCTAACAGAAGCAGAAGACATTAAGAAGAGGTGGCAAGAATACACAGAGGAACAATACAAAAAAAGATCTTCATGACCCAGATAACCACAATGGTGTGATCACTTACTTAGAACCAGACATCCTGGGATGAAAAGTCAAGTGGGCCTTAGGAGGCATCACTATGAACAAAGTTGGTGGAGGTGATGGAATTCCAGTCGAGCTATTTCAAATCCTGAAAGATGATGCTGTGAAAGTGCTGCACTAAATATACCAGCAAATTTGGAAAACTCAGCACTCACCATAGGACTGGAAAAGGTCAGTTTTCATTCCAATCCCAAAGAAAGGCAATGCTAAGCAATGTTTAAACTACTGCACAATTGCATTCATCCCATATGCTAGTAATGTTCAAAATTCTCCAAGCCAAATTTCAACAGTAGGTGAACCATGAAATTCGCATGTTCAAGCTCCATTTAGAAAAGGTAGAGGAACCAGAGATCAAATTGCCAACATCCACTGGATCATCAAAAAATCAAGAGAATTCCAGAAAAAATCTACATCAGCTTTATGACTATACCAAGTGCTTTCACTGTATGGATCACAACAAACTCTGGAAAATTCTTAATGACATGGGAATAACAGACCACCTGACCTGTCTCCTGAGAAATCTATATGCAAATCAAGAAGCAACAGTTAGAACTGGACCTGGAACAACTGAATGGTTACAAATCAGGAAAGGAATACTTCAAGGTTGTATATTGGCACCCTGCTTATTTAACTTATATGCGGAGTACATTATGTGAAATTCTGGACTGGATGAACAAAAGCTGGTATCAAGATTGCCAGGAGAAATATCAATAACCTCAGATATGCAGATGACAACACCCTTATGGCAGAAAGTGAAGAGGAACTAAAAAGCCTCTTGATGAAAGTGAAAGAGGAGAGTGAAAAAGTTGGCTTAAAACTCAACATTCAGAAAATTACGATCATGGCATCTGGTTCCATCACTTCATTGTAAATAGATTTGGAAACAATGGAAACAGTGACATCCTTTATTTTTTTTTGAGCTCCATAATCACTGCAGATAGTGACTACAGCCATAAAATTAAAAGACACTTACTCCTTAGAAGGAAAGTTATGACCAACCTAGACGGCATATTAAAAAGCAGAGACATTACATTGCCAACAAAGGTCCATCTAGTCAAGGCTACGGCTTTTCCAGTAGTCATGTATGGATGTGAGAGTTGGACTATAAAGAAAACTGAAGGCCAAAGAATTGCTGCCTTTGTACCATGGTGTTGGAGAAGACTCTTGAGAGCCCCTTGGACTACAAGGGGATCCAACCAGTCCATCCTAAAGGAGATCAGTCCTCGGTGTTCATTGGAAGGACGGATGTTGAAGCTGAAACTCCAATATTTTGGTCATCTGATGCGAAGAGCTGACTCATTGGAAAAGACCCTGATGCTGGGAAAGATTGAGGCAGGAGGAAAAGGGGATGATAGAGCATGAGATGGTTGGATGGCATCATTGACTTGATTGATATGATTCTGAGTAAGCCCTGAAAGTTGGTGGTGGACAGGGAAGCCTGGTGTGCTGCAGTTCATGGGCTTGCAAATAGTTGGAATCAGTTGAAAGACTGAACTGAACTGAACTGAATTGAAAGCTTGATCTTTTATTCCAGTACCTCTCCAACCCAAGTAATCCTACATGAGTCAATATTTTGCTTCCTCTAGCTTTTCCTGTTCTTTGAGTTTTTAATTTTCTCTTTATTAAGTATATAAAAGGTATTTTCCTCCAATGCTGTTTTTGGAAAGTTTGATACATGTATTCAATTATGGCACTTGCATAATAAGATGCTGTTTGCATTTATTTCAAAATATTCCAAGCAAACTCCCATGAGAAATTAGATGGCAATAATAGGAATGATTTTGTGAGCAACAACAGAGAAAATTGATAGAGATAGTATAATATAAATATCTTTACTTCTCATATAGCCTTGGTATGCTAAATTATTCATTAAATATGTTAAGAAAAAAATACTTATGTCTATTGATAAGTACATGCTCACCATAAAAAATGTCAAGACTAAGGCTGTCAAATGTTCAAACGCTGATGCTCGCTGCGATATAGGCACCATGGGAAACTACAGAAGTTCTTCAGGGATTCCTCAGAAGTCAGCTAAAACAGGATGACAAAATTCTTGTTGCAAAAGCAAATATGTGGGTTAACTGTAACACCCTTAAGAGCTCAACCCTTTGGCCCAACTTGTGCCAAACAACTTACACTTTTTCAAGTCAGCCAGATTCTGTGCCAAGGACTTTACTGGGATTGGTCTCTCATATAAGGGCGAAAAGTGATCCTCAGCTGCAACATCTAAAACCTACTTCCTTTTACTTAATCTCTACTCTTGTAAGTTATAGCTTGTAATATTTTTTGACATTATAGATGCTTAGTGAATCAAAATAGAATATATATATATATATATATATATATATATAAACAAATAGAAGAAAGTTTGCTTGTTTCTGCTGCTGCTGCTGCTGCTGCTAAGTCGCTTCACTCGTGTCTGACTCTGTGCGACCCCTATAGACGGCAGCCCACCAGGCTCCCCAGTCCCCAGGATTCTCCAGGCAGGAACAGTGGAGTGGGTTGCCATTTCCTGTTCCACTGCATGCAAGCGAAAAGTGAAAGTGAAGTCTCTCAGTCATGTCCGACTGTCCATGATCACATGGACCGGAGCCTACCAGGATCCGCTATCCATGGGATTTTCCAGGCAAAAGTCCTGGAGTGGGTTACCATTTCCTTCTCCTTGACTTTTTAAAAATGGGTAAATACAGAATCAAATTCTTAATTTCATAAGATGAATTTGACTGTTTCATTATAATTCTATGTACTGGAAGTTGGATTTTCAAAATAAACTGTGTACTTTATAATAGTTTCTTTTTAAAGAAAAGATGTTAAATCATATTCATTATGGCTTGATACTACTACTACTACTAAGTCGCTTCAGTTGTGTCCGACCCTGTGCAACCCTATTGGCGGCATAAAGATATGCTAAATATATCTTGACCTTTATTATCTGTAACTTGAAGGGTATATGTGATGCCAGTGGAGTGTGGCACTAAAACCAGTAGAATACTGTCCAATGTACACCCTAAACACTATTTATGCTCCAAAATATATGAAAATGGAGTTTGCATAAAAAATATATTATTTGTAACACCTTAGGACACCTATAGGCATATAAACACACAGAAAAAAAAAAAAAACTATGTTGTTTTAGATTTGTTTTTGGCCATTAGAAGAGATGTGGACAATTTTATTTATTGTAGGGGAGGGGGCAAGGATCGTTAAAGAGTCACAAAACAGTTGATGTGGTATACCACATTAAATTATTAAATGTGGTATATCACATTACAGTCTCAATAGACACAGAAAAAGCATTTGACAATATTCAACATCAATTCAAGATTAAAAACTCTCATCATAGTTGGTTTGGAGGGAACATATCTCACCATAATAAGGTCATTTATGAGAAACCCACATCTAATGTCATACTCAAAGGTGAAACACTGAAACATTTCATCTCAAATCAGAAACAAAACAAGGATGCCCACTTTTGCCACTTCCATTTAATAGAGTATTGGAAATTCTAGTCTCAATAATCAAAAACTAAAAAAATAATTAAATGTATCTAAATTGTAAGGGAAGGAGAAAAACTGACACTATTTGCAGATGACTTGATACTATATATTGAAAGACCTAAGTCTCTACAAAAATAATGGAAGTAATACATAAGTTCAGTAAATTTGTAGAATACAAGATTAGCACAAGAAATCTTTTGCTTTTATATAGACTAATATAATGAACTGCCAGAAAGAGAAAAATAAGAAAATAATGTTATTTAAAATGGCACAAAAATAATAAATCAGCCAGGAATAAACTTAATCAAAGATGTGAAAGGCTTATACTCTGTAAAATATAAAATATGTTTAGGGAAATTAGATAAATAGTCTTGTTTAGGCTTCAGAGATGAAACAGAGCAGACCTCTGACCTTGCTTCTAACCTTCCTAGACACTGCTCTGACTGTGAGTGACTGCTGTTTGTGCCTGCCTGAAAGACTTGGAGCATCTTAAATAATACGGGGGACAAATCTTGAGATTGTTGAGCCCTGGAGGGGGCCTGGCCAACCAAGCCCCAGGCTTAACAACAGTGCAAGTTTTACGTGACAAAATAAACAGCGTTACATGAAACCAGAGCTGTGAGTTCCTCTCAGATTGATGATGACATCAGTTTGCACTCTGGAATTATAAGCAGGAACCCCAAACTGCAACCTCACCCATGGAGTAGATATCCTACCTGTGACTTTTTCCCAGTTGGGGCTCCAGATATTCTATGTCATGGGACTTACAAGTACTATTCTGTCTGGATGTTGGTCAAAATCCAATTTGGTGATGTATTCTGCTGTTTCTACTTCTCCTTTCTCTTAGTGTTCAGTTCAGGTCAGTTCAGTTCAGTTCAGTTGCTCTACTGTGTCCGACTTTTGTAACCCCATGAATCGCAGCACGCCAGGCCTCCCTGCCCATCATCAACTCCCGGAGTTCACTCAGACTCACGTCCATCGAGTCCATGATGCCATCCAGCTGTCTCATCTTTTGTTATCCTCTTCTGCTCCTGCCCCCAATCCCTCCCAGCAATCAGAGTCTTTTCCAGTGAGTCAACTCTTCGCATGAGGTGGCCAAAGTACTGGAGCTTCAGCTTCAGCATCATTCCTTCCAAAGATATCCCAGGGCCGATCTCCTTCAGAATGGACTGGTTGGATCTCCTTGCAGTCCAAGGGACTCTCAAGAGTCTTCTCCAACACCACAGTTCAAAAGCATCAATTCTTCAGCACTCAGCCTTCTTCACAGTCTAACTCTCACATCCATACATGACCACTGGAAAAACCATAGCCTTGACTAGATAATTTTCTAATATATATTTGTTATTTATTTGTATACATCTTATTTGTATATATCTTTGACTTATCTTGTTAACAAGTCTTTTGAAACAAAAGTGAAAACTTTCAACAAAACAAATACTGATGAAGGAATTTGAAAATTACACAGAAATTGAAAAGTAGTCCATATTCATAGTTTGGAAAAAATAATATTGTTAAAATGCCATATGAAGAAAAACAATCTATAAATTTAATGTAATCCCTATCAAAATACTCATGACACATTTCACTTAACTAGAACAAATACTTCTAAGATTTATGTGACTACAGAAGAGGACACTTCCATGCCATTGGTGGAATTGTAAATTGATGCAGCCACTAAGGAAAAGAGTATGTACTTATCTCAAAAGAACTAAAAATAAAAATACCATACGATCCTGCATTTCTGGGTATATATCCAAAGAAGCAAAAACACTAATTCAAAAAGATACAATCACCTCAGGGTTCATAGGAGCATTGTTTATATTTGCCAAGATGTAAAAACAACTTAAGTATCCAACAATAGGTAAATGAATAAATAAGGCATGATATATAAACTGCAGAGACATATTACTATTATTCTGCATAATAATGGTAGTCAATAAAAAATTAAATAATTGTGTTGTATGCCTGAAACTAATGCAATATTTTAAACCAAATGTGCTTCATTTTTCTTAAATATGGATAACAGTTTTAAATTTTTTTTAAATTTGTATTTATATAGGACTATGGTTCTTCACTAGACTTACTGCGATAATCATTTCATGATTTATTTAAGTTGATTAATTATATATGTATATAGATTTTATTTTAATAAAATTAGGAGAAAAACATCATAAAATAATAAAATAAATTGGAGGTTGGGTTAGACATTTCTTTTTAAAGCTGTATATGAGACAGCAAAAGAGGCACGGATGTATAGAACACACTTTTGGACTCTGTGGGAGAGGGCGAGGGTGGGATGATTTGGGAGAATGGCATTGAAACGTATATAATATCATGTAAGAAACGAATCACCAGTCTAGGTTCGATGCAGGTAACAGGATGCTTGGGGCTGGTGCACTGGGATGACCCAGAGAGATGGTATGGGGAGGCAGGTGGGAGGGGGGTTCAGGATTGGGAACTCATGTACACCTGTGGTGGATTCATGTTGATGTATGGCAAAACCAATACAGTACTGTAAAGTAAAATAAATAAAAAAAGTAAAATAAAAAAATAAAGATGCTAATAATTCAATAGCATGATGAGAGGGTTTTTGGTTGAAGCAAAGATGTAGTGGCATAAAAGAAGTGTGCAAATGGAAGTACATACAGGTAACATGGAACTGGATAATAGATGTAATACTGAGAAAGGATTAAGTGATAGATAGTTAACTTTAGTCAGTTTCAGCTCTTAGCACAACAAAAGGCACCCATACTGTATCCAAGCTATGTGATAAGTAGCTGTGTACTTATTCTAGGATCAATTTGCAGATAGTTTGAAGAATGAAAGCAGGTTGGAGAAAAATGAAACTGTCATCTAAATACTGGAAGTCTATCCTCTGGTCGCTGCTTCTGATGACAGAGATGCAAACAATGAGGAGTACAGTTGCACCTTCTTGCATTATTTAAGTCTCTCATGATCTAGCTGAGTGACTTCCATGGATATAAAGGGCCAGTTGCCATTCCTACTTTTCAGTTTTTCTTTTTACAATTTTGGGAGCCAGACTTTAAAATCTAAGACATTCAGAAGAAACCACATATACAGGAAATTAAGAAATCATCACACACTCTCAAGGAAAAACATATGCTCAGAAATGACCTGAGAATAACTTGAATTTATTGGCATAGAAACCATCTATAACCAAATCAGCAGAAACAATAAGCAAAAACAAAGAAAAAAAAAACCTAATAAAGAAGAAAATCTGATTTCTATAGTAACCACATTAGTGCACTAAAATACCTAGCTTCTAATGACAAAAACAGCAACAAAAAAGTCACAGTCATACAAATAAGGTTCATAAAGAGGAAAGCATTCAACAAACACTGTCCTTAAAGAGATCTGATGGCAGATCAACAAGACAAATACTTCAAAACATTAATTTTAAATATGTTCAAAGAACCAAAAGAAGGCATGGAAAAAGTTAAGAACATGATGTGTAAACAAAATGGAAACACCACACAGAGAGAGATTTAGTGAAGAAAAGTGAATACAGACTAAAGAATCATGAAACTTCCAAATGGCCCAACACTCACATATTGTGGGAGACCCAAAAAAGAAGAGAAAAAAGACAGTGAATATCTGAAGAAATCATATTAAAAGCTTTCCAAATTTGATGAAGCATAGGATTGTAACAATTACACAACAAATTCCAAGAAAGATGAACTCAAGGAGACCAACAACAAGACACATTATAATCAAACTTTTCAAAGCCAAACACAAACAGAACACCTTAAAAGTAGGTAAAGAGAAACAACACATTACATATAAAGGACTCTTGATAAGATAGTAGCAGAATTTTCATCAGAAACTCTGAAGACCAAAAGCCAGTGGTCAATATATTGAAAGTACTGGAAAATCAAGACACCTGTTAAAGAATCCTAAATCTGGCAAAACTGATCTTAAAAACTGAGGAAGAAATGAAGACATTACAGATAAACAAAAGCTGAAGGTTCGTGTTACCATTAGCCCTGTCCTGCAGAAATGTTAGCTAGCCCTGCAAATTGAAGTGAAAGGAAACTAGACATACTTGAAGCTTGATGAAAATTTAAAAATCTCAGTAAAAGTAAGTACATCAGCAATTATAAAAGCTAGTGTAACTAAGCAAGAGTTTGCAACTTCACTTTTGATTTTCTAAATAAATCAAGAAACTAAGATCTACAAAATAATTGGTACTTTATGTTTTGGAGCAAACAATTAAAAATGCAATTTGGCAACATTAAAAACTGAAACAAATGAATATGACTCTATACAAGAATAGAGTTTTTGTGTTATTGAAATTAGGCTGGTATCATTTCAAATTAGTGTTAAAATTTTAGAATATTAGATGTAAATATGCTGATAACCTCAAAGATAAGAGCAGTAGCATATTCACACAAGAAAATGAGAAAGTAATTTAAAATTGTCACTTAAAAAGCCCACTAAATACAATAAGAGAGTAATTGTGAAAATTAGGAAAAAAAAAATCTACAAGACAAATTTAAAAAAAAGACTAAAATAATATAAGGCCAACCCTATCTTTAAAATTACTTTAAATATAAATGAATTCAACTCTGTATTCAAAGACAGAGGTTGGTAGAATAGATAATAACACATGATACAAATATACCCTGTTTGAAGTACAAAGAAAAAATAGGTTGAAAATGAAAAGTTGAAAATGTATATTTCATGAAAATAATAAAAGAGAGCAGGAATGGCTAATTACACATTAGACAAATTAGACTTTAAAGCAGAAGTCTATCAACATGTACAAGAAAAATAAGAAAATTAAGTATTAATAAACATTTCAATAAGTCAAGATATACAAATTATCAAAAGTTACATAGCACAGACCATCCAAATTCATGAGGTAAAAAGGGATAGAATTGAAAAGAGAAATAGAAATTTTCAAAATAACAGTTGAAATCCTTATATCCACTGTCCAATAATGAATGACCAAGCAGAGAGAAGTTGGGAAGGTGAAGTCACTCAGTCGTGTCTGACTCTTTGCGATCCCGTGGACTGTAATGTACTAGGCTTTCCTGTCCATGGGATTCTCCAGGCAAGAATACTGGAGTGGATTGCCAGTTCCTTCTCCAGGGGATCTTCCTGACCCAGGGATCGAACCCGGGTCTCTGCATTGGAGGCAGACACTTTAACCTCTGAAGTTAAGCAAAGAAATAAGAACTTCAGTGATACAATAAAGACAAAAGTCTAATAGATCAAGACCATACTACCAAACAAAGACAACATATGCATTCTTCTCAAATGCACAATAAATATTTTCCATGATAGAACATATGTTAGGCCAGAAATTTTCTCAATAGACTTGACATGATAACTAACATTCAAAGTAACTTTTCCGATAGCAACAGGATAATGTTAGAAATTAAAAAGTGCAAGAAAAACTAAAAAAAAAAAAAAATCATATTTGTGAAGACTGAACTGTCAACTCAAACAATTAATCAAAGAATGTTTTAAAATGTTGTAGATGAAGGCAATATACAGCATACCAAAATTTAGGGGAATCAGTGAAAACAGTGGTATGGGGGAAATTTATAGATATAAATGCTTACATTAGAAAAAAAATCTCAAGTCAACAACTGAACTTCACACTCAAGGAACTAGAAAAAATAGGATTAACTAAACCCAAATTTATATTAAGAAAGGAAGGATTAGAGCAGAAATAAGCAAATAGAGAATAGAAAAACAATAGGGAAAAATTATAAAACCAAGTTTGTTCTTTGAAGAGATCAACAAAATTGACAAACCTATAGCTTATACAAACTAAGAAAAATGAGGATAACCAAAATTACTAAAATCAGAAACATAAGTAGGGATATTATGCCTGATATGAAGAGATAAGAGTGATTATGTGAGAAAATGATAAATGATTGAGACATCTAAATAAAATATATAAATTTTTTGAAACAAGCAAGCAAAAGGAAAAATAAAAATTGACCAAACCACAAATATATATTTATTTTTTAAAAATCTATATAACATTAATGAGTAAAGAGACTGAATCAGTGTCAAGAATTTCCCCAAGAAGAAAAGTCCTGTACACAATAGCTTCACTGATAAATTTTAACAAATATTTAAGTATGAAATAATGCAAATTTTTCTCAAAAAATTAATAGAAAAAATAAAGAAGGCAACATTCATAACTCTTTCTTTAAAGCCAGTGTCTCTCCAAAACAAGACAAAGACATTACAGGTGAACTACAGACTGATATTCCTTAAAAACAAGAAAGCAGAAATCCTTTACAAAAAAATAGGGGAAAAGAACACAATGGGAAAGACTAGAAATCTCTTCAAGAAAATTAGAGATACCAAGGGAATATTTCATGCAAAGATGGGCTTGATAAAGGACAGAAATGGTATGGACCTAACAGAAGCAGAAGATATTAAGAAGAGGTGGCAAGAATACACAGAACAGTATAAAAAAGATCTTCACAACTCAGATAATCACGATGGTCTGATCACTCACCTAGAGCCAGACATCTTGGAATGTGAAGTCAAATGGGCCTTAGAAAGCATCACTGTGAACAAAGCTAGTGGAGGTGATGGAATTCCAGTTGAGCTATTTCAAATCCTGAAAGATGATGCTGTGAAAGTGTTGCACTCAATATGCCAGCAAATTTGGAAAACTTAGCAGTGGCCACAGAACTGGAAAAGGTCAGTTTTCATTCCAATCCCAAAGAAAGGCAATGCCAAAGAATCCTCAAACTACCACACAATTGCACTCATCTCACATGCTAGTAAAGTAATGCTCAAATTTCTCTAGGCCAGGCTTCAGCAATATGTGAACCGTGAACTTCCTGACGTTCAAGCTGGTTTTAGAAAAAGCAGAGGAACCAGAGATCAAATTGCCAACATCCACTCTATCATGGAAAAAGCAAGAGAATTCCAGAGAAACATCTATTTCTGCTTTATTGACAATGCTTTGAGTGTGTGGATCACAATAAGTTGTGGAAAATTCTGAAAGAGTTGGGAATACCAGACCACCTGACTTGCCTTTGAGAAATCAGTATGCAGGTCAGGAAGCAACAGCTAGAACTGGACATGGAAAAACAGACTGGTTTCAAATAGGAAAAGGAGTACCTCAAGGCTGTATATTGTCACCCTGCTTATTTAACTTATATGTAGAGTACATCATGAGAAACATTGGGCTGGAAGAAGCACAATCTGGAATCAAGATTGCTGGGAGAAATATCAATAACCTCAGATATGCAGATCACACCATCTTTATGGCAGAAAGTGAAGAGGAACTAAAAAGCCTCTTGATGAAAGTGAAAGTGGGGAGTGAAAAAGTTGACTTTAAGATTAACATTCAGAAAACAAAGATCATGGCATCTGGTCCCATCACTTCATGGGTAATAGATAGGGAAACAGTAGAAACAGTGCCAGACTTTATTATTTTTGGCTCCAAAATCACTGCAGATGGTGACTTCAGCCATGAAATTGAAAAATGCTTACTCCTTGGAAGAAAAGTTATGACCAACCTTGAAAAGCAGAGACATTACTTTGCCAACAAAGGTCCATCTAGTCAAGGCTATGGTTTTTCCAGTGGTCATGTATGGATGTGAGAGTTGGACTGTGAAGAAGGCTGAGCACTGAAGAATTGATGCTTTTGAACTGTGGTGTTGGAGAAGACTCTTGAGAGTCCCTTGGACTGCAAGGAGATCCAAGCAGTCCATTCTGAAGGAGATCAACCCTGGGATTTCTTTGGAAGGAATGATGCTGAAGCTGAAACTCCAGTACTTTGGCCACCTCATGCGAGGAGTTGAGTCATTGGAAAAGACTCTGATGCTGGCAGGGATTGGGGGCAGGAGGAAAAGGGCACAAAAGAGGATGAGATGGCTGGATGGCATCACGGACTCGATGGACGTGAGTTTGAGTGAACTCCGGGAGTTGGTGATGGACAGGCAGGCCTGGCGTGCTGCGATTCATGGGGTCGCAAAGAGTCGGGAACGACTGAGCGACTGAACTGAATACAATGAAATAAAATTCAGGGCCAAATATTAGGGTTATACAGCGTATCTCACGCGGGATGTGTTCCTAGAATACAAGATGGTTCAATGTGTAAAAACGGAAAGCTCTGTTGTTCAGTCACTGAGTGCTGCCCGCCCCGTGGGCTGCAGCGCATCAGGTTTCCAGGCCCTTCACTATCTCCTGAGAGTTTGCTTAAACTCAGGTCCATTGAGTTGATAATGGCATCCAACCGTCTCATCCTGTCACCACCTTCTTCTCCTGCCCTCCATCTTTCCAAGCATCAGAGTCTTTTCCAGTAAGTCAGATCATCACATCAGGTGGCCATAGTACTGGACCTTCAGCATCAGTCCTTCCAACAAATATTCAGAGTGGTTATTAACAGAATATAGTTTAAGAGCACATGATCATTTCAATCGATGCAGAAAAAGTATTTGATAATATTCAGTAGTTTCATGATAAAAGGACTAAAAATACTAGGTAGAGGAAGGAATTATTACCACATATAAAATCCATATATGAAAGCCCCACAGTAAATATAAAACTCAGTGGTGAAAGCCTGAAAGATATTTTTATTGTTATTTTAAGATCAGAAATAACATTAGGATACCCACTTTTGCATTTCTATTCAACATAGTTCTGGAAATTCTTGACAGAACAATTAGGCAAAAAAGAAAAATAAAATGCATTCAATTTGGAAAGTACTAATACATCTGTTTGCACATAATGCAATCTAATATGTAGAAAACAATAAATATTCCACACACTAAAAAAGTTAGTATAAATGAATTAAGCAAATTAATAATATGCAATTTAACTCACAAAAATAATTTGCATTTCTACATATAACAATAAGAAATCCAGAAAGGAAATAATGAAAATAAATTTCCTTTATAATAGCAAAAATAACAAAATAATCAGAAATTAATGAAGGAGGTGAGGGAATTGTACAATGTAAACTACAGAACATTGTTTGAAATAAATTAAAGAAGACACAAATAAATCCACACACCTATGGACACCTTGTCTTCGACAAAGGAGGCAAGAATATACAGTGGATTAAAAACAATCCTTTAACAAGTGGTGCTGGGAAAACTGGTCAACCACTTGTAGAAAAATGAAACTAGATCACTTTCTAACACGATACACAAAAATAAACTCAAAATGGATTAAAGATCTAAATGTAAAATAAGAAATTATAAAACTCCTAGAGGAGAACATAGGCAAAACACTCTCTGACATAAACCACAGCAGGATCCTCTATGATCCAGCTCCTAGAATACTGGAAATAAAAGCAAAAATAAACAAATGGGATCTAATTAAAATTAAAAGCTTCTGCACAACACAAGAAACTATAAGCAAGGTGAAAAGACAGCCTTCGGAATGGGAGAAAATAATAGCAAATGAAGCAACTGACAAACAACTAATCTCAAAAATATACAACCAGCTTATGCAGCTCAATTCCAGAAAAATAAATGACCCAATCAAAAAATGGGCCAAATAACTAAATAGACATTTCTCCAAAGAAGACATACGAATGGCTAACAAACACATGAAAAGATGCTCAACATCACTCATTATCAGAGAAATGCAAATCAAAACCACAATGAGGTACCATTTCACACCAGTCAGAATGGCTGCGATCCAAAAGTCAACAAGCAATAAATGCTGGAGAGGGTGTGGAGAAAAGGGAACCCTCTTACACTGTTGGTGGGAATGCAAATTAGTACAGCCACTATGGAAAACAGTGTGGAGATTCCTTTAAAAATTGCAAATAGAACTGCCTTATGACCCAGCAATCCCACTGCTGGGCATACACACTGAGGAAACCAGAATTGAAAGAGACACGTGTACCCCAATGTTCATCGCGGCACTGTTTGTAATAGCCAGGACATGGAAGCAACCTAGATGTCCATCAGCAGATGAATGGATAAGAAAGCTGTGGTGCATATACACAATGGAGTATTACTCAACCATTAAAAAGAATACATTTGAATCAGTTTTAATGAGGTGGATGAAGCTGGAGCCGATTATACAGAGTGAAGTAACCCAGAAAGAAAAACACCAATACAGTATACTTACACATATATATGAATTTAGAAAGATGGTAATGATAAACCTGTATGCAAGACAGCAAAAGAGACACAGATGTATAGAACAGCCTTTTGGACTTTGTGGGGGAGGGAGAGGGTGCGATGATTTGGGAGAGTGGCAGTGTAACATGTATGATATCATAAGTGAAACGAATCGCTGGTCTAGGTTCGATGCAGGATGCAGGATGCTTGGGACTGATGCACGGGGATAATCCAGAGAGATGGTGTGAGGGGTGAGGGGGGAGGTGGGGGTCAGGATTGGGAGTTCCTGTATACTCGTGGCTGATTCGTGTCAGTGTATAGCCAAACGAATACAGTATTGTAAAGCAAAACAAACTAAAAAATAAAAGTCAATTATAAAACACGTATTCCATATTTAAGGATTAGAATACTTTAAGATGTTAATATTACCCAAAGTGATCTATAGAAATCCTAATAATTTTGATTATATCAAAATCTGAATGATGTTTTTATGGAAATGGAATAACTATATCATCAAATTCATATGTAACTTGAAGCAACCTTGAATAGCTAAAATAATCTTGGGAAAATAAGTAATAAAACTAGAGGACTCAATTTCTTTTTTCAAAACTTACTGCAAACTGTAGTAATCATAACAGAGTAGAAGTGGAATAAAAACAAATGTATGAACAAATGGAATTAATAGAAAAAATTTACATATATAATCAGTTCAGTCACTCAGTCATGTCTGACTCTTTCAAAGCCCATGGACTGCAGCACGTCAGGCCTCCCTGTCCATCACCAACTCTCAGAGTTTACTCAAACTCATGTCCATTGAGTTGGTGATGTCATCCAACCATCGCATCCTCTGTCATTCCCTTCTCCTCCCACCTTCAATCTTTCCCAGCATCAGGGTCTTTTCAAATGAGTCAGCTCTTCCCATCAGGTGGCCAAAGTAGGGTATATACTCAAATAATTGAATGCAGAGTTTCCAAAGATATATGTATACTCCATATCATAGTGGCATTATTTATAATGGTTGAAATGTGGAAGCAATTCACTTGACAGATGACTGGATAAGTGAAGTATACATATAATTAATAAACTATTATTAAGCCTAACAAAGGAAAGACATTTTGGCATATGTTACAACATGTGTAAACTTTAAGGCTTAATGCTAAGTGAAATAAACCAGTCACAAAATGCCAAATATTGTTTGATTCCACTTATATGATGCACTTAGAACAGTCAAAATCAGAGACGGAGTACTGTAAGTTTGCTGAGGCTGGAAGGAAGGGGGCATATAATTGTTGTCTCATGAATATTGAGTTATAGTCTTACAAGATGAAAACTGTTCTAGAGATGGTGAGGATTACACTTTATAAATATATTTAATATCACTGAACTGTATATATACAAATGAAAATTTTATGTTTGTGTATTTTACCACAATACAAAAATAAAAAAATGTATTAAAGCTTTTATGAGTTGCAATGGTTCATGCTCGAATACTTTCAGAATTGCAAAGACAAAGTGAAAATATGAAATGAGCAGTCTAAGAAGAAAAAGAATAAAATGAATTCAGGAAAAATAGGAATCAGATATGTGTGGAGAATATTCCTCTATTGGTCTGACATTGTATCTAGATTCTAGTTGCAAAGAATATTTCTTGTTCTTAATTCTTTTATACCAGAAAACATCTTTAAAAAAAAAAAAAAACACTCACAACTAATTCATCAAAATTCTAGTACAAAATGGCAGCTGGCTAGCAGCCTTTCATAAAACCTCTTCCAAATTTCAAATAAAACAGACCATACAAAAGATAAATTTGGAAAATAAAACACTAAAAGATAGCTTGCCAATCATCTTAATAGAAGAGTATTGGCCCCATGCTCACTCTTAAGCAGATGGAGCAGAATGGAAAATAAACTACCCATTCTGCCTTGATATGGCTGAATTTCATCTCATAAAACTGGCCAATATACAGAAAAATAAATTTTCTATCATAGGACACTGATGTCAGAGTTCTTTCTCTCTTCCCACTACTTCCTCCAGTCTCCTTGGCATCATTTTCTTTCCACAAAGAGTTATATTCCCAGTTCTTTAGCTGGTCTCATCAGGAAAAACAAGACAAAACAAACAAACAACAACAACAACAAAAATCAAGGATGTTAATTTCCAATGCCTGTTAGATAGTTTTACCCTTTCCACCATCCCTACTCACCATATTCTGAACCCTTTCTCTAATAATATTCACATTACTCCCACCATAACAATATTTAATTGCACAAATTGATTCCCAAAATAAACATGGCATAATTAACACTGCTTAATATAGTTCTTTACACAAATAAACAGTATCTTATGATTATGTTTTCTTTTCTCTAGTCCCAATGTGATGAACCTGTGACATTCAACTGATACTGTTTAATTAGATATGAATGGATTTTCCTCCATCACATTGTCACATTTTGTAATATTTTCTGGATTTGTTAAGTGTTCTATTAGTTGAGATATTTTATTTCTCTTAGTCCCATGAGACTTTTCCCCTGTAACTCTTCATAAATGTGCTCTAGTTAGAATTAATGGACAATTAAAAATCTGTTCATTTTACTTAGACATTAATTTTATTTTCTGAGAGAGTATTTTAACCTGTTAGTTCTGAAAAACTTTCCTCAGCATTTAAAGGCCTTCTGTAACCAATCTCTTTCCTCATAGCTCAGTTGGTAAAGAATCTGCCTGCACTGCAGAAGACTTGGGTTCGATTCCTGGATCGGGAAGATCCCTGGAGAAGAAAATGGCAATCTACTCCAGAATTCTTGCCTGGAGAATCCAATGGACAGAGGAGACTGGCAGGCTACAGTCCATGAGGTTGCAAGAGTCGGACATGACTAAGTGACTTTCACTTCAAAAGCAATCTCTAATGGTTTACATGCCAATAAGATGCATGATGCTGCAGGACTTCATGCTCCTTCTTAGGTGATTTTATCATAAATCTGGAAGATATGGGGATGTATTACAATTTCACTTATAGATTTTGTTGTGGATTGTTGTTCAGTCTCTGTCATGTCTGACTCTTTGCCACCCCATGGAGGGCAGCACATCGGCTTCCCTATCCTTCTCTGTCTCCCAGAATTTGCTCTAATTCATGTCCATTGAGTCAATGATGCCATCCAACCATCTCATCCTCTGTCATCCCCTTCTCCTCCTGCCTTCAATCTTTCCTTGCATCAGGGTCTTTTCCAATGAATCAGCTCTTCACATCAGATGGCCAAAGTATTGGAGCTTCAGTTTCATCATCAGTCCTTCCAATGAATATACAGGGTTGACTTTCTTTAGGGTTGACTGGTTGGATCTCCTTGCAGTCCAAGGGACTCTCAAGAGTCTCTCCATCACCACAGCTGGAAAGCATCAATTCTTTGGCACTCAGCCTTCTTTATGATCCAGTTCTCACATCCATACATGACTAGTGGAAAAACCATATCTTTGACTATATGAACCTGTGTCAGAAAATTTACATCTCTGCTTTTTAAATACACTGTCTAGTTTTGCCATAGTTTTCCTTCCAAGGGGCAGGCATTTTTTAAATACTTGGCTGCAGTCACTGTCTCCAGTGATTTTGAGCCCAAGTAAGTAAAATGTCACTGTTTCCACTTTTCCCCCATCTGTTTGCCATGAAGTGATGGAACCAGATAATTTTTTTTTCTTAATTCCATAGGATGCTTGTGTATTTATTGGAGATATGCAGTTTATTTGACCTGACAGTACTGGCATTCCCTTCCTGACTGATCCTCCATGTGCTTTATAAATAAATACATTTAAAAAATGTTTCAGTCTTTATCTCTTTGTCTTTTTATTTTACTTTTGTGAGATTTCTTCAATTTTTTTCAAACTATCCTGTAAAATTAAATTGATTTATTACATATATATATATATATATATATATATATATATATATACCGAGTGCCTTGTTCTCTCCCTACATCACTAACTTTTGTGATAAACATGTGAGAAGTTTGCTTCTCCTCCATATAGGTGCCAGTTAGCAAATACGGATGACCGAGTCAATGCCCTCAATGCCTTTTCTTGAAGCACACCCACCAATTCAAAACTCTTCTACCTTTTGCTTGGCAGAGTTAACTTCAGGTTATGCTAAGTTCTCACCTCTGTTGCAATAGTTACACTCAATAAAATTTCTCCTAATCACCTTTAGGTGTTTGGTTTCTGCTGTCTTTGACAGTGGTTTCTGCTATCTTTGAAGTACCAGTGCCTTGAGATCTGTCCTGAAACTCCCCAAATAAATTTATTCAGTTTAATGTGAAATATCTTGCATATTTTACCTGGACAAGAAAGCACTTGCCTGCGATTTCTTCAACTTTGACTGTGAAGTGACCAAGTTCGGGGTTCACTCTTTTATGTACTGAATGGAACTTCTCAGAAACTCATTCCTATGCATATTTATAACATCCCCAAGCCTCAATCCTCTCCCTATGCCCTCACGTTACCTGCTGTCTTTCTCATCTGTAGGCATGCCCTCTGCTATGCGTGTACCTTCACCTAAGATTATTCCACCTGGTTTTACTAATTATCATGACTTTTTCTGTTATTCCAGAATCTTGTGAAAATGTTCCACCCACAGAAGGACCTACTCAATTATGTTTGGTTTTAAAGATTATAACATTTTTAGTAAAATTGCTATTATCTTAAAGAAAGGCATTACAGATTTTTTTTAATTATCCAGAAATTACTATGTATTTGTCTTAGCTATTAAAATAATACTTATGAGATTTTTCTAGGAAAATGCATACTAAAGATTTTACAAAATGGACTCTGAAAAATGACAAATCATTAAGACTAGAAAATGTTGATCATACACTTTACGAATTATATTTAAAGAGATAGATAATGCGGACAACTTTATAGAATTAATGCTTCTAATCTATAGGAACCTAATGATTTCATGGGCTATACATTGTTCTAAATAATAAAACAATTTATAGATAATTTCCTAATGTGTTATTTCAAGTTTAGTGTTGAAGGTTATCTTATTAAAATGTTAATTTTTATTTTACCTCTATATTTGAGCCCTCTGGGCCAAATAAATTCAGAACATGTTTACTGCTCTTGGAAGAACTTAATGATTCTGCTATTCTTTGAAAATTAAAATGAAATAAAGTAAACTGGAGAGAAAAATATAGAAAAATACAAAAAATCAAAATACAATATGAAATAAACAGTAAATTCTTAGAAGGATTGACAGCTTTAAAAATGGGAATATATTTCCAAAAATATTTCAATAGCTAGTTGAAGAGGTCAGTTTTCTCAGAAAGTAAAAATGATTAAAAATGAATCCTGAAATACAAACTTAATTATAAGAGAAAGGGAATGTTATCAGAAAACAAAATATAAGAGAGCTACAGTGTTTCACAGATGGATTAAGGCCAAATGGCTTTAATGCTTTTTAAATTGATCACAGCATAGAAAGAAAATATCTAAGTCCTTGCTATAAGCTATTTTAATGAAGAAAACATGATCTCTAGAAAAATTACTCTAGATAATGTTGTAAAATTATGACTATTGATTAAAAATTCTAAATAAGGGCCAAAGACCTTAAAGACAAATAACAAAACCAAAAAAGATATGCAGATAAAAAGATAAGCACATGAAAAAATTCTCCACATTTAGAATGGCTGCGATGCAAAAGTCAACAAGCAATAAATGCTGGAGAGGGTGTGGAGAAAAGGGAACCCTCTTACACTGTTGGTGGGAATGCAAATTAGTACAGCCACTATGGAAAACAGTGTGGAGATTCCTTAAAAAATTGCAAATAGAACTGCCTTATGATCCAGCGATCCCACTGCTGGGCATACACACCGAGGAAACCAGAATTGAAAGAGACACGTGTACCCCAATGTTCATCGCGGCACTGTTTGTAATAGCCAGGACATGGAAGCAACCTAGATGTCCATCAGCAGATGAATGGATAAGAAAGCTGTGGTACATATACACAATGGAGTATTACTCAGCTATTAAAAAGAATACATTTGAATCAGTTTTAATGAGGTGGATGACGCTGGAGCCGATTATACAGAGTGAAGTAAGCCAGAAAGAAAAACATCAATACAGTATACTTACACATATATATGGAATTTAGAATGATGGTAATGATAAACCTGTACGCAAGACAGCAAAAGAGACACAGTTGTATAGAATGGCCTTTTGGACTCTGTGGGAGAGGGAGAGGGTGGGATGGGTTGGCAGAGTGGCAATGTAACATGTG
>SJXQ01003676.1:70154-97911 GCA_006408695.1 Aepyceros melampus | reverse complement strand
GAATGGCTAACAAACACATGAAAAGATGCTCAACATCACTCATTATCAGAGAAATGCAAATCAAAACCACAATGAGGTACCATTTCACACCAGTCAGAATGGCTGCGATGCAAAAGTCAACAAGCAATAAATGCTGGAGAGGGTGTGGAGAAAAGGGAACCCTCTTACACTGTTGGTGGGAATGCAAATTAGTACAGCCACTATGGAAAACAGTGTGGAGATTCCTTAAAAAATTGCAAATAGAACTGCCTTATGATCCAGCGATCCCACTGCTGGGCATACACACCGAGGAAACCAGAATTGAAAGAGACACGTGTACCCCAATGTTCATCGCGGCACTGTTTGTAATAGCCAGGACATGGAAGCAACCTAGATGTCCATCAGCAGATGAATGGATAAGAAAGCTGTGGTACATATACACAATGGAGTATTACTCAGCTATTAAAAAGAATACATTTGAATCAGTTTTAATGAGGTGGATGACGCTGGAGCCGATTATACAGAGTGAAGTAAGCCAGAAAGAAAAACATCAATACAGTATACTTACACATATATATGGAATTTAGAATGATGGTAATGATAAACCTGTACGCAAGACAGCAAAAGAGACACAGTTGTATAGAATGGCCTTTTGGACTCTGTGGGAGAGGAAGAGGGTGGGATGGGTTGGCAGAGTGGCAATGTAACATGTGTGATATCATAAGCGAAACGAATTGCCAGTCCAGGTTTGATGCAGGATGCAGGATGCTAGGGACTGATGCACGGGGATAATCCAGAGAGAGGGTGTGGGGCGGGAGGGTGGAGGTGGGGGTCGGGATTGGGAGTTCATGTACACTCATGGCTAATTCATGTCAATGTGTAACAAAACGAATACAGTATTGTAAAGCAAAACAAACTAAAAAATAAAAATTAATTAAAATTAAAAAAAAAAATTCTCCACATTTATAGATCAGCAGGAAAATGAAAATTAGAATGAGATAACATTACACACATATTAGAATGCCTGAAATTCCAAACACAGACAACGTCAAATACTACTGAGAATGAAGCACAACAGGAGCTCTCATCCATTTCTGGTGAGAATGAAAAATGGTACAGTCATTTTGGAAGACAGTTTAGTTCAGTACAAAACTATACATACTTGTACCATATGATCTAGTCATCACGTTTCCTAGTACTTACCCAAAGGAGTTGAAGCTTATGCCCACACAGAACCTGAACATGATTATTTCTACTTCTTTTATTCAAAATTGCCCTTCCATTGTTGAATTAATATGTAAACTGTTATGTACCAGACAATAGCATATTCAGTTCCGTTCAGTTGCTCAGTCGTGTCCGATTCTTTGCGACCCCATGAATCACAGAACGCCAGGCCTCCCTGTCCATCACCAACTCCCAGAGTTTACCCAAACCCGTGTCCATTGAGTCAGTGATGCTACCAACCATCTCATCCTCTGTCGTCCCCTACTCCCCCTGCACTCAATCTTTCCCAGCATCAGGGTCTTTTCCAGTGAGTCAGCTCTTCACATGAGATGGCCAAAGTATTGGAGTTTCAGCTTCAAAATCAGTCTTTCCAATGAACACTCAGGACTGATCTCCTTTAGGATGGACTGGTTAGATCTCCTCTCAGTCCAAAGGGCTCTCAAGAGTCTTCTCCAGCACCACAGTTCAGAAGCATCAATTATTCGGAGCTCAGCTTTCCTTATGGTCCAACTCTAACATCCATACATGACTACTGGAAAAGCCATAGCCTTGACTAGATGGACCTTTGATGGCAAAGTAATGTCTCTGCTTTTCAATATGCTGTCTAGGTTGGTCATAACTTTCCTTCCAAGGAGTAAGTGTCTTTTAATTTCATGGCTGCAGTCATCTGCAGTGATTTTGGAGCCCCCCTCAAATAAAGTCAACCACTGTTTCCCCATCTATTTGCCATGAAATGATGGGATTTGATGCCAGATCTTTGTTTTCTGATGTTGAGTTTTAAGCCAACTTTTTCACTCTCCTCTTTCACTTTCATCAAGGGACTCTTTAGTTCTTCTTCACTTCCTGCCATAAGGGAATAGCATATTATTTAGTGCTAAAAGGAAATGAGCTATAAAGACTTGAAAATTTATGACAAAACTTTAAATGCATATTACTAACTAGAAGAAGGTAATCTGAACAGTCTATGCAATTTACTTTCAAAGAGCTCAAGAAGTGGAACACTGACCATTGGTGTATATTGTTGCTCAGTCACTCAGTTGTGTCTGACTCTTTCCAGCCCCATGGACTGCAGCAGGCCAGGTTTCCCTGTCCCTCACCATCCCCAAGAGTTTGCTCAAACTCAGGTCCATTGAACTGGTGATGTCATCCAACCATCTCATCCTTCTTCATCCTATTCTCCTCCTGCCTTCAATATTTCCAAGCATCAGAGTCTTTTCCATTGAGTCAGCTTTTTTGAATCTGGTTGCCAAAGTATTGGTGTTTCAGCTTCAGCATCATTCCTTCCAATGAATACTCAGAGTTGGTTTCCTTTAGGACAAAGTGCTTGAATCTCCTTGCAGTTCAAGGGACTCTCCAGAGTCTTCTCCAGCACTATACTTTGAAGGCATAGATTATTTTGTGTTCAGCCTTTTTTGTTGTCCAGCTCTCATATCCATACATGACTAATGCAAAAACCATAGCTTTGACTATACAGAGTATGTAGGCAAAGTAATGTCTCTACTTTTTAATATGCTGTCTAGGTTAGTCATAGTTTTTCTTCCAAGGAGCAAGCGTCTTTTAAGTTCATGATTGCAGTCACCATCTGCAGTGATTTTGAAGTCCAAGAAAATAAAATCAATCACTGTTTCCATTGTTTCCCCATCTATCTGCCATGAAGTGATGACACCAGATGCCAAGATCTTCATTTTTTGAATGTTGAGTTTTAGTTAGCTTTTTCACGCTCTTCCTTCAACTTCATCAGGAGGCTATTTATTTTCTTTGCTCTTTCTGCCATAGGGTGGTGTTATCTTCATATCTGAGTTTATTGATATTTCTTCATGCAGTCTTGATTCCAGCTTGTGCTTCATCCAGTCCAGCATTTTGCATGATGTACTCTGCATTAAGTTAAATAAGCAGGGTGACAATATACAGCCTTGACACATTCCTGTACCAATTTGGAACCAGTCTACTAATATCTGGTTCTAAATATTGCTTCTTAATCTGTATACAGGTTTTGCAGAAGGCAGGTAAAGTGGTCTGGTTTCCCATCTCTTTAAGAATTTTCATCAGTTTGCTGTGACCTAAAGAATCAAAGGCTTTAGCCCAGTCAGTGAAGCAGAAGTAGATGTTTTTCTGAAAATTTCTTGCTTTTCCTGTGGTCCAAGGATGTTGGAAATTTGATCTCTGGTTTCTTTGCCTTTTCTAAATCCAGCTAGCACATCTGGAAGTTCTCAGTTCACATACAGTTGAAACATAGCTTGAAGATCAGAGTTACCTCGTTACCATGTGAAATGAGTGCAATTATTCAGGAGTTTGAACATTTTTTTGCATTGCCTTTCTTTGGGATTGGAATAAGTTCTGACCTTTTCCAGTCCTATGGCAACTGCTGAGTTTTCCAAATTTGCTGACATATTCAGTGTAGAACTTTTACAGCATCATCTTTTAGAATTTGAAATAGCTCAGCTGGAATTCTGTCACATCCACTAGCTTTGTTCATAGTGATGTTTCCTAATGCCCACCTGACTTCATACTCCAGAATGTCAAGGCTCTAGGTGAGTGATCACACCATCATGGTTATCTGGGTCATTAAGATCTTTTTGTATATTTCTTCTGTGTATTGTTGCCACCTCTTCTTAATCTCTTCTGCTTCTGTAGGGTCCAAACTGTTTCTGTCCTTTATTGTGTCTATCTTTGCATGAAATGTTCCTTTGGTATCTCGAATTTTCTTGAAAACATCTCTGGTCTTTATCATTCTATTGTTTTCCTCTATTTCTTTGAATTGTTCACTTGGAAGACTTTCTTATCTTTCCTTGCTATTTCTGGAACTCTGTATTCAGATGGGTATATCTTTCCTTTTCTCCTTTGCCTTTCACTTCTCTTCTTTTCTCAGCTATTTGTAAGGCCTCCTCAGACAATCATTTTTCCTTTTTACATTTCTTTTTTTAGGAGTTGGCTTTGATCACCACCTCTCATACAATGTGATGAACTTCCATCCATAGTTCTTCAGGCACTGTATCAATCAGAACTAAATATCACTTATAACTTTATATTTAGCCCTTCTTTTTCATGGTTCCACCTCTGCCAATTCAAGTAACCTGAGATCATAAATACAATAGTATGTATTTATTAGGAAAAAAATCCTCATGTAAGTGAAGCTGCACAATTGAGACATATGCTGGTCAAGGACCCACCGTATACTGTTTGATCCCAATTCTATCATCTTCTGGAGAAGGCGAAACTTTGAAGGCAATAAAGAGAATAGTGAGCTTGAGTAGAAGAGAACGGATAAATAGATGGAGCACAGAGAATTTTAGGGCAGTGAAAATACTGTTGATTTTATGAATGGATACAACATAGTTCTTCAGGCACTGTATCAATCAGAACTAAATATCACTTATAACTTTATATTTAGCCCTTCTTTTTCATGGTTCCACCTCTGCCAATTCAAGTAACCTGAGATCATAAATACAATAGTATGTATTTATTAGGAAAAAAATCCTCATGTAAGTGAAGCTGCACAATTGAGACATATGCTGGTCAAGGACCCACCGTATACTGTTTGATCCCAATTCTATCATCTTCTGGAGAAGGCGAAACTTTGAAGGCAATAAAGAGAATAGTGAGCTTGAGTAGAAGAGAACGGATAAATAGATGGAGCACAGAGAATTTTAGGGCAGTGAAAATACTGTTGATTTTATGAATGGATACATGTGATTATACATTTGTATAACATAACAGAATGAACTATAATATAAACTATGAACTGTAGTGAATATGGACTTTGGTATAAACTATGAACTTTGGATAATTATGATGTGTCAATGTCATTTATTAAAAATACATGACTTTGATGGGGGTGTTAATAATGGGGAAGACTATGCATGTAAGACTATGCACCAAATTTTTGTGCCAATTTCTCAATTTTTCTGTGCAGTGTAACCTGCTCTAAAAAAATTTAAAGATGCCATAACTTGAAACAAAAAGCCTAACTAAAATATGTGCATATATTATTATGCTGTATAATGTCTATATTAGTTATCTCTAGAAAGAAAGAATTAAAAAAATAATAAAATAATTTATTACTGTCAAACAAAAAATATAATCAATTTAAATACTAAAAAAAGATTTTTAGTAAATTCAATGTCTAATCTTATTTAAAAGTGCTTAAAAGAGACCAAACTGTGGATTAAGAGGATGTGCAATTTACTTCCGCCCGTTGACACATCAAAAATACATCTACATGTGAAATAGTTCTCACTTAAAATGAACTGGAGGCTGACAGAAAGACTCTTGTGATCCAAGACTAAGAAAATTAAAATGGAATTATATAGAACGAGAAGTAAAGCAATCAGGCCAGGACTCCTCATGCCTGGGATGGGACTCAGAAGAAGAGATGGATTATAGAGGCAGAAATCTTCCTTTGGGAGTGAGTCGTTCAAGCCACATATTGAGTCAGCCCTGGTGTCCGAAAAAGGGAAGAGGAGCCCCCTAAGCTTGTTGGAAGGTCAGCAGGACAAACAGGAGGACTGTGGGAAGCCTAGACTTCACTCGTGAGGTGCACACCCACTTTTGTTTATTCCCAAGGGCAGATTGAAACTGCATAAGGTGATAGCTATTTACTGCAACCTCCCTAGGGAGAACTCCAGTCTGAGCCAAATATCTGCTCCAACTTCATTTACTTGAAGATGCAGCTCCACACTGGGGTAAAGGCTTCCATGGCCAAGAGGAGAGCTCAGCTCTGAGGGATGAAGCATAGAGCCAGAGCAGCATCTGTGCAGGGAGGGGGCAAACATTACTGGTGCTTCCACAAGTAGAGCATCCGAAGTGTTTAGGACTCTTTCTATGCTTGGATGACAAGAGGCCAAAAGTCAGATCATGCTAAGTACTTGCACTAGCCCCTCTTGCTTCAGGATGCTACCCCTACCCCCTGGGGTGAGGGTCCTGGTGCTGGGACAGCAAAGAGCACACAGTTAAAGAGAATGACTCTAGTTTCAATCAGAACATCAGGGCTTCTGCTCCAGCAGCTTGGGACTTAACTTTACTCTCAATAGGGTGGTACTGGCTGCTGAGCAGAGGAGAATCCTTGGCTTATTCTTGACTCTAGCCCTAGGCCTTCCATCTTCAGACCCATCTCCTAACCAAGTAAAAGCTCTCAGCACACTCTAGGAGAAGATGGACTTGTGTACATGTCACATCCAGCTCTCCCACCAAAGTCACTGCACACGTGCAGGGACACTCCATCAAAGGGACCCCATTCCAAGACTGGGATAGTTAATTGATTCACCTAATTTCACAGAGGCAGAGAAGTTAACAAATAAAGAAGACAGAGGAATTTATTTCAACTGAAACTGAAAGAGCAAGATAAAAGCCCTCAAAAACAAAAGAAACAAAGAAAAATAAAAAACTTACCAGATCAAGAGTTCAAAATATTACTCATAAAAATGTTAACAGAATTAGGAAAAATAATAGAGGACTACTACAATGATAATTTTAACAAGTAACTAGAAAGCATTAAAAAAAAAGCTAGCACTGAAGAATTTGAGGGATACAAAGATGGTCTGATAACCACAAATCAATCAAATGTGATACACAATAAAAAACAGGGGGAGAAAAATCATACGATCATCTCAATGGATACAGAAAAAAGCTTTGGCAAAATTTATCATCTATTCTTAATAAAAATTTTCATGAAAGTGGACATAGAAGAACTATATCTTGACATAAGAAATGCCATTTATGATGGCTAACATTATATTCAGCAGTAAAAAGTAAAAGCATTTACTCTAAAATCAAGAACAAGACAAGGATACTCGCTCTCACCATGTCTATTTAACAAATACTTGAAAGCCTCAGTCACAGAAAACAGATAAGAGGAAAACAAGTCATCCAAGTTGGAAGGGAACAAGAAAGACTGTCACTATGTGCAGAAGATATGACACCATATATTTCCACCCACAATCTATTAAGACTAATAAACTAATTCAGGATATGTTTAGGATACAAGATTAATTTAAAAAAAAAATCCATTGTTGTACACCACTAGTGAACTATCAGAAAGGGAAATTAAAAAAAATCATATTTAAAATAGCATCAAAATGAGTAAAACAATATGAGTAAATGTTACCAAATAAGTGGAAGATATATACTCTCAGTACTATAAAGCATTCATGAAGGAAACTGAGGATGATAGACATTAAAAAATAGTCCATGTTCATGGATTGGGAGAATTAACATTCTTAAATTGTGCATATTACTTAGATTAAAGTAATTTATAGATTTAATACAATCTGTTTAAAATACCTATGGAATTTTTCAAAGAACTAAAATAAATATTCTAAATTTATTTGGAATCACAAAAGACCCCTAATTGCCAAAGTAATCTTTAAAAAAATGAATAAAGCTGAATTATTTTGCTCGCTAGCTTCAGGCTACATTATAAAGCTACTGTTATCAGAAAAGCATGGCACTGGCACAAAAACAGACACATAGATCAATGAAACAGACTAGAGAGCCCAGAATAAACCTGTGTAATGCAAAGAGTCACAGATATTTTATAAACTGGTATAACTGTATAAGTAAATAATCATTGCTAAGTGAAATAAATCACACAGAGAAAGACAAATAATACTTTAACACTTACAGGTGAAATACAAAAACTAAACCAAATTAATGAATATAGCAAAACAGAAACTGATTCACAAATATAGAAATCAAAACAGTGGTTACCAGTTGTGAGAGGAAAGTGTGGAGGTCAAGAGAGTGGTAGGGGATTTAATGATATAAACTGCTATGTAAGAAGCAAGTAAGCAAGAAGATATATTGTAGTGCACAAGGAAATATAGCCATTATTTTATAATAACTTTAAAGTAGTATAATGTATAAAAATATTGAATATGTTGTACAACTGAAACTAATATAAAATTATAAATTATCTACAATAAAAATTTTTAAAAACGAGGGCTTAAGAAATAAATAATGATATGCTGTGCTGTGCCTAGCCACTCTATCATGTCCAACTGTTTGCAGTCTCTAAGACTGTAGCCTGCCAGCCTCCTCTGTCCATGGGGATTCTCCAGGCAAGAACACAGGAGTGGGTTTCCATGCACTTAGGGGATCTCCCCAACCCAGGGATCAAACTCAGATATCCTTTACCATCTGAGCCACCGGGAAAGTCCAAGAATACTCAAGTGAATAGCCTATCCCTTCTCCAGGGGAACTTCCTGACCCAGGAATTAAACCATTGCAGGTGGATTAGCTGAGCTACCAGGGAAGTCGAAATAATGACAGGCTTATGTCTTGTAGATATATAGACACTTATATTTATAACCTCATTTTAACCTATTTCAGTTCAGTTCAGTTTGTCCCTCAGTCATGTCCGACTCTTTGCGAACCCATGAATCGCGGCATGCCAGGCCTCCCTGTCCATCACCAACTCCCGGAGTTCACTCAGACTCATATCCATCGAGTCAGTGATGCCATCCGGCCAGCTCATCCTCTGTCGTCCGTTCTCCTTCTGACCCCAATCCCTCCTAGCATCAGAGTCTTTTCCATGAGTCAACATTTCGGCTGAGGTGGCCAAAGANTGCAGCTCAATTCCAGAAAAAATAAGTGACCCATTCAAAAAATGGGCCAAAGAACTAAATGAACATTTCTCCAAAGAAGACATACGAATGGCTAACAAACACATGAAAAGATGCTCAACATCACTCATTATCAGAGAATCAGAGAAATGCAAATCAAAACCACAATGAGGTACCATTTCACACCAGTCAGAATGGCTGAGATCCAAAACTCCACAAGCAATAAATGCTGGAGAGGATGTGGAGAAAAGGGAACCCTCTTACACTGTTGGTGGGAATGCAAATTAGTACAGCCACTATGGAGAACAGTGTGGAGATTCCTTAAAAATTGCAAATAGAACTGCCTTATGATCCAGCAATCTCACTGCTGGGCATACACACCGAGGAATCCAGAATTGAAAGAGACACGTGTACCCCAATGTTCATCACAGCACTGTTTATAATAGCCAGGACATGGAAGCAACCTAGATGTCCATCAGCAGATGAATGGGTAAGAAAACCGTGTACATAAACACAATGGAGTATTACTCAGCCATTAAAAAGAATACATTTGAATCCGTTTTAATGAGGTGGATGAAGCTGGAGCCGATTAAACAGAGTGAAGTAACCCAGAAAGAAAAACACCAATACAGGAGAAGCCTAGTAGGTTACAGTCCACGGGGTCGCAAAGAGTCGGACACAACTGAGCGACTTCACCTTCACCTTCACACATATATATGGAATTTAGAAAGATGGTAATGATAAACTTGTACACGAGACAGCAAAAGAGACACAGATGTATAGAACAGTCTTTTGGACTCTGTGGGAGAGGGAGAGGGAGGGATGATTTGGGAGAATGGCAGTGCAACATGTATGATATCATAAGTGAAATGAATCGCCGGTCTAGGTTCGATGCAGGATGCAGGATGCTTGGGACTGATGCACGAGGATAATCCAGAGAGATGGTGTGGGGCGGGAGTGGGGAGAGGGGTGTTGGGNGCAACATGTATGATATCATAAGTGAAATGAATCGCCGGTCTAGGTTCGATGCAGGATGCAGGATGCTTGGGACTGATGCACGAGGATAATCCAGAGAGATGGTTGGGGCGGGAGGGGGGAGGTGGGGGTCGGGAATGGGAGTTCATGTACACATGTGACTGATTCATGTCAATGTATAGCAAAACAAATACAGTATTGTAAAGCAAAACAAACTAAAAAATAAAAATTAATTTAAAAAATGTATTTTCCTAACTTTTGTGTGTCAAGCAACCTCCTAATGATGTCGTAAACCAAATAAAGTTCCTTACTAGATAAAACACTTTTATATATATAAAAAATATGTCTTGACCTTGGAAAACCTATACAGTATTGTAAAGTGAATAAAATAAAATAATTTTTTTTAATACTTAAAATTTCAGATAATTTTTCCATGGTATTGTTTTCATGGAACTCTATTGCAAATATGAAAATATCATCAGTTTTTATTTTTTACTCTATATAGACAAACTCCCTCACAATTGCACTCATCTCATGCACTAGCAAAGTAATGCTCAAAATTCTCCAAGCAAGGCTTCAGAAATATGTGAACCGTGAATTTCCAGACATTCAAGCTGGTTTTAGAAAAGGCAGAGGAACCAGAGATCAAATTGCCAACATCCCCTGGATCATCAATAAAGCAAGAGAGTTCCAGAAAAATATCTATTTCTGTTTTATTGACTATGCCAAATTCTTTGACTGTGTGGATCACAATCAATTGTGGAAAATTCTAAAAGAGATGGGAATTCCAGACCACCTGACCTGCCTCTTGAGAAACCTGTATGCAGGTCAGGAAGCAACAGTGAGAACTGGACATGGAACAACAGACTGATTTCAAATAGGAAAAGGAGAATGTCAAGGCTGTATATTGTCACCCAGCTTATTTAACTTATATGCAGAATACATCATGAGAAATGCTGGACTGGAAGAAGCACAAGCTGGAATCAAGATTGCCAGGAGAAATATCAATAACCTCAGATATGCAGATGACACCATCCTTATGGCAGAAAGTGAAGAAGAACTAAAGGGCCTCTTGATGAAAGTGAAAGAGGAGAGTGAAAAAGTTGGCTTAAAGCTCAACATTCAGAAACTAAGATCATGGCATCTGGTCCCATCACTTCATGGGAAATAGATGGGGATACAGTGGAAACAGTGTCAGACTTTATTTTGGGGGGCTCCAAAATCACCGCAGATGGTGATTGCAACTCTTCATATTAAGGGCCAAAGTACTGGAGCTTCAGCTCTAGCATCATTCCTTCCAAAGAAATCCCTTCCAATCAAAGGGTTGATCTCCTTCAGAATGGACTGGTTGGATCTCCTTGCCGTCCAAGGGATTCTCAAGAGTCTTCTCCAACACCACAGTTCAAAAGCATCAATTCTTCGGCACTCAGCCTTCTTCACAGTCCAACTCTCACATCCATACATGACCACAGGAAAAACCATAGCCTTGACTAGACGGACCTTAGTCGGCAAAGTAATGTCTCTGCTTTTGAATATACTATCTAGGTTGGTCATATCTTTTCTTCTAAGGCGTAAGCGTCTTTTAATTTCATGGCTGCAGTCACAATCTGCAGTGATTTTGGAACCCCCCAAAATAAAATCTGACACTGTTTCCACTGTATCCCCATCTATTTCCCATGAAGTGATGGGGCCAGATGCCATGATCTTCATTTTCTGAATGTTGACTTTTAAGCCAACTTTTTCACTCTCTTCTTTCACTTTCATCAAGAGGCTTTTTAGCTCCTCTTCACTTTCTGCCATAAGGGTGGTATCATCTGCATATCTGAGGTCATTGATATTTCTCCTGGCAATCTTGATTCCAGCTTGTGTTTCTTCCATCCAGCGTTTCTCATGATGTACTCTGCATAGAAGTTAAATAAACAGGGTGACAATATACAGCCTTGATGTACTCCTTTTCCTATTTGGAACCAGTCTGTTGTTCCATGTCCAGTTCTAACTGTTGCTTCCTGACCTGCATACAGATTTCTCATGAGGCAGGTTAGGTGGTCTGGTATTCCCATCTCTCTCAGAATTTTCCACAGTTTATTGTGATTCATACAGCCCAAGGCTTTGGCATAGTTAATAAAGCAGAAATAGATTTTTTTTTTTTGGAACTCTCTTGCTTTTTCCATGATCTAATGCATGTTGGCAATTTGATCTCTGGTTCCTCTGTCTTTTCTAAAAGCAGCTTGAACATCTGGAATTTCATGGTTCATGTATTGCTGAAGCCTGGCTTGGATAATTTTGAGCATTACTTTACTAGCATGTGAGATGAGTGCAATTGTGCGGTAGTTTGAGCATTCTTTGGCATTGCCTTTCTTTGGGATTGGAATGAAAAATGACCTTTTAGGGCCTTAAAATGATTTTAGCTTAACACTCTCATTTACCTTTACTAGATTCTTATCTCTTGAAGATTCAAATGTACTTTGCAGTTATCTTCTATCTATGACCATTTTCTCCTTACACCAGGAACAGTATCTGATGCAGTGAGTCCCTGTCTTCCTTAGGGAGCCACTTTCATGCTAAAAACATTGAGCTATATGATAAAAAAAAAAAAAAAAAAAAAACAAGGAAAGGCACACGGGTGCTTGCTGTTAATCTATAGTACTGCATTTTAATATGTCTTTTTTTGTACAAACTATTTACCCCAGCAAGATTCAAAACATAGATTTTGCATCACATGAATAAATGACTTCTCTTTCCGAGTACATAACCATACCTGCAGGTCCTGGCACTTCTTCGCCTGCCCATCTAAAGTCCTACATGGTAGTAATTGTAAGATTTAAGTTCATCCCTAGGGCCCTTTAAGATTTCACATTCTGAAGAAAATTTGTGGCAGTCTTTTTACTAGCTAAATGCAATAATCTATAGATCTACAATTCATGCTTCCCACTGAATATAAGGAGATATAGTCTAATCCTTGATTTCCTACAAACAGGTCAATTAAGGCATGGAACATATAATCTTCAGTTGCTCAAGCTCATAGAAATGTTGATTTTGGCCACTCATCTCTTAGGGAATTATGGAGTCTCAGTCACAGGAACTCATCATTGAAATTGACTTCTCTCTGTTCTCAAACTTAATGCTATGCCCTCAATTGTTCATTTTTGTCCAATTCTTTGTGGCCCCATGGACTGTAGCTTGCCAGATTCCTCTGTTCATGGGATTTCCTAGGCAAGAATACTAGAGTGGATTGCCATTTCCTATTCCAAGGGATCTTTCCAACCTATGCATGGAAACTGGTTTCTTACATCTGCCACCTTGGCAGATGGATTATTTACCGCTAGTGCCACCTGGGAAACCCTCACTGTTATGACACATTAAATTACTAGACTGTACAGAAGTTTGAACATATAGACATATATAACACTTTTAAAATCATGCATTTCCAAAATAATACATATATTTGTATTATAAATAAAAAGTATGTCCACTTTTATCGAGCCATTGAATGAAAATTGCCAAGATGATACAACTGACTTGTGTTTTGACATTTACCTATATACTGTGGACTTGAACAGTTATTTTCCTTCTCTGAATTTCAATATGCCCTCTAAAGTGTGATCAGTAAGTTTTCATCAGCTACTTTATTTAAAGCCTCAAATATTTTATTGTAAGCCTCAAATAAAGTAATGAATAGAATATACTTTTGAAATATAAATTATTAGCCTATGTAAAATATTAAGATGAAAAGTGATTCTCTAGGGCATTCAAACTAATCATTTTACCATTAATGAAATTCTACTTCGGGTCTATAAGATATAAGATAAACATTACATTTAATAAACTGGAAAACCTTGAAAGTGACCCTGGGTTCTTGATTTAAGAGTATACATTTCCTGAACTAAAATGCAATTTCTTCCCCTCACTTTTTATAAATTATAACAACTTCATTCTGAACTATGGTATCTAAAATATCTTATTTCAAATCCAAGACTTTAAGATATGGTATTAAATTCAAATATTATTGAATTACTTTTCTTTAAAACTATTTGTTTTGTTTAAATCACAATTGTCATTATTTGTAAATTGGATAACAAGTATATTGGAATTCTTTGAAGTACAAAATTGATTATGTTTCCACCTCACCCCGCCCCTCCCAGAAAAAAATGCTTGCATTCATTACATACAGTTCAGATCAGCTCTATTTAACTAGCTGACTAGGTGTCTAGATATTAACTTTCACACTGATCATTTACTTTTCACTCATTGGAAGTCTGGCAATTCTGTTGTGTTTGTGATTGAGACTTGCACAGCTGTTACAACAGAAGATTAAGTTGCCCCAACACTAAACCAAATGATTGATGGCCAAGGTTTTCATAGAGCAAAGTGCAGTTTTGTTACATAATTAACAGAATTATATGCAACACTATTTCTGTTTCCTGACTATATATTCTGTCTGAGTTATGAAAGAAATTATAAACTAATTTGTGGAAACAACATCTGTTGTGAACAGGCAAAAAGCTCTAGTAAAAAAGGAATAATTTATTTTCTTCTGTTTTGTAGCTATTTATAAGATCAAGAGAAAATGAAGGCTTTTCGTAGTCTATAGTCCTCTACAAAAATATTTGTCTGTGCTTCTATATTCTGAAAAAGCACAATGCTACAATTTTTGTCATGCTAAGAAAAAAGTAAAATATTCAATTTCCCATGAATTTATTTTGACTTTATATGAAACAACACATTAATTTTATCAGCACATTTTGAAAATGATAGAGTACCTCTAAATGTACTCTAAAGCACTATAGTTCTCAGAACACAAAGAAACTGATACAATAATATGATAACTCCTTCACAGTTAAGACAATAAATAATCACTCTGAAATTTCTAACTCTGTTCCTTTGAATCCCACTTCTTTCTAGTTCATTCATACAGATTTTATCAATACTTTAAGTGTCTCTTTAAATAAGATTTGATCCCAAGATTGGGTGAATTACACCTGGTGTAAAACAAGAGGGATTGGAGGTGTGGGATTTTGGTCAAACTATGGACTGTGTGCCTCATAAAGTCTTCATATTGTGTTATACATTGTTCAGACTAAAACATCATATATCTCTGAATCCCTTGACTGTCTACTGGCTGTTATTATTTTTGTTTAATCTTCAAAAATAATTTATAAAATCATAAAGGAGATAGTCAATTGTATATGTTTATATTTATGCTACCTTATAATTTCTTTGTTCTTTCCTGATCAAACTTCTTTTTATAATTTTCTTTCTTTTTGAAGAACTTCCAATAGCCACTTTTTAGGTCTGTTAGTAAGTTCTTTCAGTTTTCCATCATCTGAGAATGTCTTTATTTCACTTTAATTTCTAAATAAATTTTTTTTTTGAATAGAGAATTCTGGTCTGAGTTCTCTTCTTTCACTACTTGAATGATGCTGTACCACTCCCTTCTGGCCTCCATGATTTCAGATTAGAAATCATCTGTGATTAGAATTAGTATCCTCTAAATTTATGTTCTAATTCTCTCTGGCAGTTTTCAATTTTTGTTATTGTTGTTGTTTGTCATTTGTTTTCAATAATTCAATTATGATATGTTTTGGCATAGAATCTTCAGATTTATTGTTTGAGGTTTGCTTAGATTCTTAAATCTGTTGAGTCTTTTGCCAAATTTGCCATTTTGGGGCCATTTTCTTTAGATACTCATTCAGTCCAATTCTCTTTCTCAGACATAGATGACACAATATGAAACCTTTTGCTATCATATCATCAATCCTTTAGTCTCTGTTAATTTTTTCTCCAGTCTGTTTTCTTTCAATGCTTGAGACTATGAAAGTCAATTGATTTGTCCTCAACTTCACAGCAAATAGATGGGGAAACAACAGAAACAGTGATACTTCATTTTCATGGGCTCCAAAATCACTGCAGATGGTGACTGAACCCATGGCATTAAAAAACGCTTGCTCCTTGGAAGAAAAGCTATGACAAACCTAGATAGCATATTCAAAAGCAGAGACAGTACTTTGCTGACAAAGGTCTGTCTAGGCAAAATTATGGTTTTTCCAGTAGTCGTGTATGGATGGGAGAGTTGGACCCCAAAGAAAGCTGAGCACCAAAGAACTGATGCTTTTGAAATATGGTGTTGGAGAAGACTCTGGAGAGTCCCTTGTAGTCTAAGAGTCAATTCTAAAGGAATTCAGCCCTGAATATTCATTGGAAGGACTGATATTGAAGCTGAAACTCCAATACTTTGGCCACTTGAGGAGAGGAACTGACTCATTGAAAAATACCCTGATGCTGGAAAAGATTGAAGGTAGAAGGAGAAGGAGAAAACAAAGTATGAGATTGTTGGATGGCATCTCCAACTCTATCGACATGAGTTTGAGCAAGCTCTGGGAGTTGGTGATGGACAGGGAAGCCTGGTATGCTGCAGTCCATGTATTGCAAAGAGTCAGACATGACTAAGATACTGAACTGAACTGACTGGAGAAAATAACAATAAGACAAATAAATTGATATAGACTTGGATGGACGACTTCATTTCATATAAATTTAATAAAGGTGTTGACTGTCCCAGAATTAATCCACAAATTAAATATGACCCCCGACAAAATTCCTACAAAGCTTTTCATGGATTGATGCTGATTTAAATATTCACAGACAAACATAAATGTTCAAAGATAGTCTGCATAATTTTGGAAATGGAAGAGGAAAAAGAAAATGATAAGAATAAAGAGATACTAGAGAATAAAAAAGAAGAGAAGGAAAAAGTAGAAATTAAGAAGAAGTAGAGTATACATGCTACTAGAAATCAAGATTTTTAAATATTTATTTTTTAAATATAAAAACCCAAATTTTGTATACCTACAATTTCTAAGTTTGGTATTTACACAAATTACTTCAATAGACTAATTGAACATAACAGAGAGCTAAAAACATAATATTTTTAATGCTATAACAATAATAGATTTAAATTAATGCTACAGGGAAAGTTAAATATTTATTAAATTTATTCTTATTATTAAAGACATGTTTTAGAAGAATGATAGCATATGTTTTATAGAAACCAAAAATAATCACAAAGAGAAACATATATTCAATGAAAATTTTTATTGAGTATTTGTATAAAAAGGTTTTACAAATCAAAAAGAAAAAGACTAGTGACACTAGAGACTACTGGGGCAAGGATTTAGTCAATTCTCCAAAGATGGTTTACAAATGGACAGTGGATATATAAAAATGCAGACACAACAACAATCAATTATACTTCATGATTAAATGGGGCTTCCTTGGTAGCTCAGATGGTAAAGTGTCTGCCTGCAATGTGGAAGACCCGGCTTCGATCCCTGGGTCAGAAAGATCCCTGAGTTGGGAAGATCCTCTGGAGAAGGAACTGGTAGCCTATTCCAGTATTTTTCCTGGAAAATCCCATGGATGGAGGAGCCTAGTGGGCTACAGTCAGTGAAGTCACAGAGAGTCGAACACAACTGATCAGCTAACGTTTACACTTTTTGTGATTAGAATACAATCTATGAATTCATGAGAAGAGGGATCATGCTTATTTGTTGGCACATTATTCTCAGTTTCAAACCTAATGCATTTATACAAGGCTCAATATTTTTTAAATTTCTGGATTGAATATGGTCTATAGTGTTAATAAATAGGTGTTATTTGTTGAGCAAAATATTTCAAAGCAAATTTACCAAAATGTCTTCTGAAGTAAATAACACATTAATATTTTTCAACAATTATTTCATAAGACTCTACCAAGAAAAAAAGAATATAATGTGCATTTCAACAGTGATAAATATTTTAAAACCAATTTCCATGGAGCAAATATTTGGAACTATTTACCATAATTTCATATTAATCTAGTAATGCGTGTCTATTTGTGGGTCACAGATGACTTAAATTTTAATTATTGCCTAGGGTAAAGGCAACAGCAACCCACTCCAGTACTCTTGCCTGGTAGGTTCTGTGGATGGAGAAGCCTGGTGGGCTGCAGTCCATGGGGTCGCAAAGTTGGACACGACTGAGCAACTTCACTTTCACTTTTCACTTTCATGCATTGGGGAAGGAAATGGCAACCCACTCCAGTGTTCTTGCCTGGAGAATCCCAGGGATGGAGGAGCCTGATAGGCTGCCATCAACGGGGTCGCACAGAGTTGGACACGACTGAAGCGACTTAGCAGCAGCAGCAGGGTATTATCAGGGAATGTTTAACAAGAGGATTCTTGTGTGCTGCTTTCTGTCTCTTATAAATCCTCTGTTCCTTATCAGTTCCTGGTAACAGGAATGAGTGGAGCAGCATGCTGCTCCCAGGACTGAGGTCATAGGATGAAACACATGCATGGATTTCCTTCAGTAAACATTCTTCTTACGACAAAACTGCTTAGTCACTACCCTCTTTCTTGAGATATGGATTGTCTTCTGATCTTATGACCACTGTTAATTCCCCGTTCCCTTGATAACAGTTGCTGTATGTTTGGTTTTCTGATCTTTATCATTGTTAAAAGAAATTCCTTGTACAACAGCCTATATATACTCACAGAAAGATCTTTAAAGCACCCTTGCTCCACCAGAGACTTAGGTCCCGGTGTCTTTCTTTCTCTCTCTATCTCCCCCTCTGGCTAATTCTCTGGAGTGTGGAAAGCCGCTGAGCTCAGTCTCTTGCCCGGCTTTTAAGACCTCCTAGAGAGAATGTCCTGTGCCTTCATGAGTGGCACAAGCCCTGTTCTAGGTTTTTGTTCCTTCTCTGTGTAAAACAGGAAATACTAGCTTCTTTCTCTCTTTTGCTTTCTTATCATCAACTCTGCACCACCTCTGTTCCGGTCTATTAAAGGACCGCAACAGGGTATGATTTATATTTTTAGGTCTATGGATATAGATCCTTTAGAATACACAGACATACCTATATATATATATATATATATATATGTGCTAGACCAAGAGAGGGATTTGTAAACACCAGATAAAAATCAAATTGTATTATCTTCTACTGATTACTGTATTCATACAATAACAAAGTTAATGTTTGACTTATAAAAGTTATATAAAACTTGTGGATCTCAGTGAGTGTTGGACTCTGTGATCTCTACACTATTTTTATAGCTTAAACAATCCATTATTGTATACATATGAATTTTGAAAAAGAGTAAATTTTTTTGTGTACAGTATTATATATTCCTTGTTCTCAACTATTTCTACTTTTTTATTAAAAAAAAAATTAGTTTCTCTTGAGGGAATGCTTCATTTTCTTATGCATTAGTTGCTGTATTTTTATTTTAAGTGAAAGAAATACATATTTACATATCCTTGTAGACTTAACTGTAAACTATGATTGAGAACATAAATGTAATATGCATTAATATCTATGTTAGTGTAATTATATTTATTGATAAAATAGTTTATTAATTATTTGGATATTTGTTTTATTTTCTATTCTCATTTATCCTTCATAATGTAGATGATTATTTGTATTATCATTTATATAACTTATGAAGAGTACGTGGGCAGAAACTCCCAAATTTTAGTGAAATGGTTACACAAACAAAAATTTTATTTTTCTTAATTGATCTAATTTAAAAGACCCATAAATTTGACTAAAAGATAGAAGCAAAGATTAAAATAATGCAACTGTAAGCAATTATTGGAGAACTTTTGTAGGATCTCCCAGAAGTGGAAAATTTAATCAAAAAACAGATGTCATAAAGCAAACTATTGACAGATTGATTTTTAAAATTCTACATTTCAGACTTGTCAAGCAAGACAACTCAACTCTGGTAAAAGAGCTTGATATCTGGTGTCTTAAAACAACAGGATTTATCCTTGCACACATTGATTCCAAAACAGATACTCCTGACTTATAGACGGTCCTCGCTCAAGCAGTGATTAAAAGCAAGGCTGCTTTCATGTTATGGGATTTCACAGTCACTGAACTCATTGGAATTGTGTAGTGTAGGCAGGAAAGAGAGTATATGAATGATTGCATGAGTGGTTTGTACCTAAATATATGTTATGAATTGATAAAGCCACTATAATAACATGATTGGGAAATTTATATAAAAATATTCACAGAATAAAAAATATCTAATAAATATGAGAAAAGATGTATAAATATAATGGTAACAATTCATAAACTACAAATTTTTGTAAAGTTCTTAAGATTAATATCACTTCTTAAGAGTGTATCTCAAAACTGCTGCTAGAAAAATGAATTGATCATCTTTATAACATGAAGTTTGGTGGCTGCCATTACATTTTAAAACAGAAAAACACTTTGACCTATAAATTTTCCATCTAGGAATCTGTCAAAGAAATAAAGTAGTGGTTAATAAGACTGCAGTTCCAGCAATACTTACTGAAGCAGATTTTATAACAATGAGAAAAATCAAATCATCAAAAATGATTTAGTACCATTCTTGTTGCTTTTGCTAAATTGTGTTCAACTTTTTGTTGTTGTTCATTCACTCAGTTAAGTCTGACTCTTGCAACCCCATGGACTACAGCACCCCAGGCTTCTCTTGTCCTTCACCATCTCCCAGAGCTTGCTCAAACTCATGTCCATAAGTCGGTGATGCCATCCAACCATCTGATCCTCTGTCATACCCTTCTTCTCCTGCCTTCAATCTTTCCCAGCATCAGGGTCTTTTCTAATGAGTTGGCTCTTCACATCATGTAGTCAAATAATTGGAGCTTCAGTTTTAGCATCAGTCTTTCCATGAATATTCAGGGTTGCTTTCCTTTAAGATTGACTGGTTAGTTCTCCTTGCAGTCCTAGAGACTCTCAAGAGTTTCTCCAACACCACAGTTCAAAAGCATCAATTCTTCAGTGCTCAGCTTTCTTTATAGTCCAAATCTCACGTCTATACATGACTACTGGAAAAACCATAGCTTTGACTAGATGGACCTTTGTTGGCGAATTAACGATTCTGCTTTTTAATACACTGTCTAGGTTTGTCATAGATTTTCTTCCAAGGAGCAATCATCTTTTAATTTCATGGCTGCAGTCACCATTTACAGTAATTTTGAAGGCCAAGAAAATAAAATCTGTCACTGTTTCCATATTTTCCCATCCATTTGCCAGGAAGTGATGGGACCTGATGTCATGATCTTAGTTTTTGAATGTTGAGTTTTAAGACAGTTTTCACGCTAATATTTCACCTTCATCAAGAGGCTTTGTAGTTTCTCTTTACTTTTGTGCCATTAAAGTGGTATCATATGCACATCTGAGATTGTTGATATTTCTCCCGGCAATCTTGATTCCAGCTTGTGTTTCTTCCAGCCCAGCATTTCTCATGGTGTGTTCTGCATAGAAGTTAAATAAGCAGGGTGAAAATGTACAGCCTTGATGTACTACTTTCCTAATGAACAACCAGTCCATTGTTCCATGTCCAGTTCTAACTGTTGCTTCTTGACCTACATACAGTTTTCATAGGAGGCAAGTTAGGTGGTCCGATATTCCCATCTCTTTAAGAATTTTCCACAGTTTGTTGTGATCCACACAGCCAAAGGTTTTAGCATAGTCAATGTAGCAGAAGTAGATGTTTTCCTGGAATTCTGGTTTTTCTGACTCATTGCAACCCCATGAACTGCAGCACTGCAGGCTTCCCTGTCATTTAACACATCCCTGGTGTTTCCTCAGATTCATGTCCATTGAGTCAGTGATACCATCCAACCATCTCATCGTATGTCACCCCATTCTCCTCCTGCCTTCAATTATTCCCAGCATCAGGATCTTTTCAATGAGTCAGCTCTTCACATTAGGTTACCAAAATATTGGAGCTTTATCTTTAGCATTAGTCCTTCCAATAAATATTCAAGGTTGATTTCCTTTAGGACTGGTTAGATTTCATTGCAGTCCAAGGGACTCTCAAAAGTCTTCTCCAGCACCACAGTTTGAAAGCATTGTAGCCTAATGCTGAATGTTCCTTTGAGCATTATTTTTTGTGACATTAGGAAATTAAAATATATCGGAAAAACTTAAAAAATGGATAATTTTATAATTTTTTGTATTTTTTCCTGACTTTTACTTGTCACTCATCATCAGAGAGTTTTATTATAAATCATGTTTTAAAATTTTTACTTGCTACTAAGTCCTTTGGGCTTCCCAAGTGGTAAAGAACAAGCCTGTCTATGCAGGAGATATAAGAAGCATGGGTTTGATCCCTGGGTTTGGAAGATCCCCTGAAGTGGAATCTGCTATCCCCTGGAGGGTATGACAACCCACTCCAGTATTCTTGCCTGGAGAATTCCATGGACAGAAGAGTTTAGTGGGCTATGGTCCATAGTGTCATAGAGTCAGACATAACTGAAGTGACTTAGCATACTGGCATGTCTTTTTTTGTTTGTTTGTTTGTTTGTTTTTTAATTAATTTTTATTTTTTAGTTTGTTTTGCTTTACAATACTGTATTCGTTTTGCTATACATTGACATGAATCAGCCACGAGTGTACATGAACTCCCAATCCCTACACCACCTCCCCCCTCCCACCCCACACCATCTCTCTGGATTATCCCCGTGCCTCAGTCCCAAGTATCCTACATCCTGCATCGAACCTAGACCGGCAATTCATTTCACTTATGATATCATACATGTTGCACTGCCATTCTCCCAAATCATCCCTCCCTCTCCCTCTCCCACAGAGTCCAAAAGGCTGTTCTATACATCTGTGTCTCTTTTGCTGTCTCGCTTACAGGTTTATCATTACCATCTTTCTAAATTCCATATATATGTGTAAGTGTACTGTATTGGTGTTTTTCTTTTGGGTTACTTCACTCTGTATAATTGGCTCCAACTTCATCCACCTCATTAAAACTGATTCAAATGTACTCTTTTTAATGGCTGAGTAATACTCCATTGTGTATATGTACCACAGCTTTCTTATCCATTCATCTGCTGATGGATGTCTAGGTTGCTTCCATGTCCTGGCTATTTATAAATAGTGCTGCGATGAACATTGGGGTACATGTATCTCTTTCAATTCTGGTTTCCTCGGTGTGTATGCCCAGCAGTGAGATTGCTGGATCATAAGGCAGTTCTATTTGCAATTTTTAAGGAATCTCCACACTGTTCTCCATAGTGGCTGTACTAATTTGCATTCCCACCAACAGTGTAAGAGGGTTCCCTTTTCTCCACACCCTCTCCAGCATTTATTAAGAAATTGTCATGACTATTTCTCCTGTACTACATTTTCAGCTCTAAAATTTTGTTCTTTACCTTGAGTTTTCTGCAAAATAGCTCTCAGTTAAAAAGAGATATTTAAAATACGCACAATTTAAGCAAGTAACAACATTTTAGACAATTCTATAAATATGTACTGGCTCCTATTATAACTACTATCTTTTGACACAAAAGTTTTAAAATAATTACTTAGGAGTGTATCCAAATGTTTAATTATAATGCTACAAACAGAAATTTATCTCATTTAAAAAGTAGCTACTTAAATATTCTTTTCATAAATATCTAAGCATTTAGCTCTGATTGTTTTATCTTTATGCAATAAATACAAAAATGAATTTCCTGAGGCTTCCCTAGAGGCTCCGTGTTAAAGAATCTGCCTGCCAATGGAGGAGACACAAGTTTAATCCTTGATCCAGGAAGATCCCACATGCTGTGGAGCAACCAAACCCATGTGAGGCACATCTAGTGAGCCTGTGCTTGCAAGCCTGGTAGCTAAACTGTCTAGTCTACTTGCCACACCTGTCAAAGCCTGCATGCCCTAGAGCCTGTGCTCTGCAGCAAGAGGAGCCACCATAATGAGAAACTCAAGCACCGTAACTAGAGTGCCCCTGCTCGCTGCAACTAGAGAAAAGCCTGCACAACAATGAAGACCCAGAACAGCCAAAAATAATTAAATAAAATTAAAAATGAATTCCCTTTCAAGAATAAAGTTCAGTAAAAATTGTTTCATGTATTTAAATGTACATTAAAAGTCTAAATTAAACCCAATTTAAATGTAAAGAAAAATATATTGCTTTATGTAAAACAGAATTGCCAATTGATATGAAATAACTTTGAGAATTACTTTGGTTTATGTGTTATGATTTATGTGATATGAATTTTAACTTGATATTACAGGTTTATATCTGTCCCTTAGTCTAGCATTCCTTGCAGTTTCTTCCTAGCAATATGCAGCTAATAAAAACGATGGGTCCTTTATAATAAAACACCAACATATAATGTTGCATTTTAATTGATTTTTACACATTATTCTTTTTGAATCCTAGAGCTTATTAGTTCTATAGAGTGAATTTTTATCTCCCTTCCATCCTTACAGGGACAGCTATTTTATCTGGGCCTCAGAGATGTACACCATTTTCCTTTCACCTGAATTTATAAACAAGAACAAAGATTTTTTGACCTCCTTTTTAAGGAAACAAAATTGACTATTTGCCTTACAATCCAACTACATCTGGGTTGTTTTCTATAATAACCTGGTACAGAGAAGTGAAAAGTGATATGTCTTTGAGCTGCTTTGATCCAATGAGTGACCATCGCACTGTGGAAGATCTCCCAGAGGCCTAATCATGTTTGATATTTTTAAATTGGGTATAGTTGATTTGCAATATTTTGTTAGTGTCAGCTGGACAGCTATAGCACAGTGATTCATTTATGCATTGTGTGTATATATATATATATATATATATGTGTGTGTGCATACAAATATTTATTTTTTTATTCTATTCCCTTATTTTAATATAAGATATTGAATACAGTTATCTGTGCTATACCATAAACTCTTGTTATTTGTTTTACATATCGTAGTGCATTTCTGTTAATCCCCTACTCCCAACTTACCCCTTCCCCTTTGGTAACTATAGGCTTGTTTTCTGTCTGTGAGTCTGTTTCTGATTTATCAATAAGTCCATTTGTACTATTTTTTAGATTCCACATATAAATGATCATATGCTTGTCTTTCTCTGTAAGATTTCACTTAGTATGAAAACTTCTAGGTCCATCCATTTTTGCTGCAAATGACATTATTTTATTCTCTTTTATGGCTGAGTAATATTCCATTGGATGTCTATGTATACACACACACACACACACACACACATATATATGTATGGATTGTGTGTGTATACACACACACACACATATATTCATACATATACCAACATCTTCTTTGTTTTTTTGGCCATAGCATGTGAGATCTTAGCTCCCTGATCAGGGGTCAAACCCATGTCCCCTGCATTGGGAGTGTGGAGTCTTAACCACTGAACCACAAGGAAAGTCTTACATACTTCTTTATTTAGTCATCTGTTGATGTCCACTTAGGTTACTTCCATGTCTTGACTATTGTAAATAGTGCTGCTATGAATAGAATTTGAATTTTTGTCTTTTCCAGATATATTCCCAGGGGTGGAATTTCTCAGTCATGTGGTAACTTGATTTTTAGTTTCTCTTTTTTAAATAAACTTAGTACTGTTTTCCACAGTGGCTTCACCAGTTTATATTCCCACTAACAGTATAGCAGGGTTTCCTTTTCTTGACACCCTCTCCAACATTTATTGTTTGTAAGCTTTTTGATGGTGGCTATTCTGACCAATGTGAGGTGGTACCTCTTTGTAGTTTTGATTTGTATTTCTCTAATAATTAGATGGACAAGGAGGCTTGGTGTGCTGCAATTCATGGGGTCGCAAAGAGTCGGACATGACTGAGTGACTGAACTGAACTGAATAATTAGAGAAGCTGAGCATCTTTGCATGTGCCTATTTGCCATCTGTGTATCTTCTTTGAAGAATTTTTTGTTTTTAATTAAGCCCTTGTTGGTTGCATTATTTGCAAATATGTTTTCCCAGTTCATAGATTGTTTTGTTTTGTTTATGTTTCCTTTGCAAATGTTTATAAGTTTAAATAGGTCCCATTTGTTTACTTCAGGGTCATAGGCCAGCCCCCACATTCTCCTCTCCAGGCTTTGAAGCTCCTTATCTGTCCTGATGGAATTTCAAACTGGTGAAGGAGGTTCCCAGGGAGGGAGACCTTACCTCTTTCACCACTCTCTTCCAGGGGTACAGATACTGTCCTGATTTCTCCTCCTCTCCTTCTTCCTTGATCTAACCTTGTTATGTGGTGGTCATTCCTGCAACTTCTGCAAGATTTCAGTAGGTATTCTGTGAGAATTGTTTCACACATAAATATATTTCTGAGGTATTTGTCAGAGGAGATGAGCTCCAAATTCCTCTACTCTTCCATTTTGATCTCCCCTCCCCCCCCCGCTTTCCATCAGAATTTTTTTTAAGTAATAAAATCTGCAGCATGTTGTTAAGAGATTATTATAACAGTTTAAACTGCCTTAAGTATAATTTAATTTGCTCATATATATAAGACATAGACCATATTTAAGAATTTGCTTGATACAAAGCCCCTGTTTGAATTTCCTGAGTCATATGGCAAATTCTCATTGGCTATCTATTTTACGTATAGTAACATAAGTTTCCATGTTACTCTTTCCATACATTTCACCCTCTCCTTCCCTCTCTCCATGTCCATAAGTCTATTCTCTATGTCTGTTTCTCCACTGTTGCCCTGTAAATAATTTCTTCAGTACCATTTTTCTACATTCCATATATATGTGTTAGAATACAGTATTTATCTTTTTCTGACTCATTTCACTCTGTATAATAGGGGTGGTGGGAAGAAGGGAGAGAGTTTCTAAATGGAGGTGATATATGTATACCTATGGCTGATTAATGTTGAGGTTTGAAAGAAAACAGCAAAATTGTGTAAAGCAATTATCCTTCCATAAAAAATTAATTAAAAAAGTTTGTTTTACTACTCTGACTCTGAAATATCCTATACATTTCGGTGCAGAGACCATGATTGCACTTAGGTCCATTTGGAGTCCAGTACTTTTACATTATTTCTAAACCTAGTGAACCCAATCAACCACTGTAAATTTATAACACTGTGAACCATCAGAGAACTGGCTAAGTCAGACTGAAATTCCATTATCACAAGAAGAATGAGTTTCAAAAGTCTTCATTCTAGTGAAATATAGAAGTGTGCTGGATCTGTGAGGTGTTGTAGGTGATCTTAGGGAAAAACAATTTCTTCACATAAGCTTTGTGAATCAGGCTCTTGAAATTTAGGAAAATTATGCAAGGTCTCCTCCAGAAAATGAATAGGTTGATCTCAAAATCTATGATGTGCTTACTCTGTACATAATTCCAGGAAAATCATATAAGGTATAATTTGCTACTTTTGCATTTCCAGTTGATTTCATAAATATATGAGATAAAATGAACAAATTAGCTTCAGGCAAGGTGTTTCCATACTTCTTAACCTACAGGTGGTGCCAGGTGGCACAGTATGCATCCATATTTTATGGCTCCTTTTAGAATGGTGAAATCAGATATAAAAATAGATATTTATAAGAGTATACTTGATAGGAAAGTAAAGCACTTGTTACAGTGTAAACTTTTAAAATGCAATCAGCTCACCGAAATTTTTAAATGATAATTTTTTTTCTGGTTTGAACATGTTAAGTGAATTTTATTTCTGGTTTGCAAATGGGGTGTTAAAATTAAAATGCCCATTCTCTTCCTAAAAATCAAGCACAAAAAATAATAAAAGAACACATAACTTAACTAAGACAAAGTAAAACACTCAGACAAAATACAAATATATGTGTGTATACTTATATATGTGGAGAAGGAAATAGCAATCCACTCCAGTATTTCTTGTCTGGAATGGAAAATGGCTTTCCCCATGGATGGAAAAGCCAGGTAGACTACAGTTCATGGGGTCACAAAGAGTTGGATATGACTGAACGACTTCACTATATATATATATATATATATATATATATATATGAAATGTAGAAAGATGGTATTGATAAACCTATTTGCAGGGCAGCAAGTCTTCCCTGGTAGCTTAGCTAGTAAAGAATCTCCCTGCAATGCAGGAGACCCTGGTTCAATTCTTGGGTCAGGAAGATCTGCTGGAGAAGGGATAGGCTACCCACTCCAGTATTCTTGGGCTTTCCTGGTGGCTCAGCTGGTAAAGAATCTGCCTGCAATGCAGGGACCTGGGTT
>SJXQ01003676.1:55181-70129 GCA_006408695.1 Aepyceros melampus | reverse complement strand
AGACAGAGTCAAGGCTATGATTTTTCAAGTGGTCATATATGGATGTGAGAGTTGGACTGTGAAGAAGGCTGAGCACCAAAGAATTGATACTTTTGAACTGTGGTGTTGGAGAAGACTCTTGAAAGTCCCTTGGACTGCAAGGAGATCCAATCAGTCCATCCTAAAGGAGATCAGTCCTGGATGTTTCTTGGAAGGACTGATGCTGAAGCTGAAACTCCAATACTTTGGCCACCTCATGCGAAGAGTTGACTCATTGGAAAAGACTCTGAGGCTGGGAGGGATTGGGGGCAGGAGGAGAAGGGGATGACAGAGGATGAGGTGGCTGGATGGCATCACTGACTCGATGGATGTGAGTCTGAGTGAACTCTGGGAGTTGGTGATGGACAGGGAGGCCTGGCGTGCTGCGATTCATGGGGTCGCAAAGAGTTGGACACAACTGAGCGACTGAACTGAACTGAACTGAGTATGAGAGATATGCAGGAGAAGGCAACAGTAAGAAATCATGGAAAGGAATTCAAAGGTAACATGGTGGTTTTTGTTTCACTTTGTTTTAGAAAAAATCATTAGGATGAGTGCTGATTCTTGAGATGAAGATACTCAATGTACTAAATTTCTTGCTTGGAATAGAGAACATATAGTTGTTGACATCTGGAGTTTCTCTGACCCAGATTGACTCATAGAAGCAAAGATCTATTCATAAATAAAGAATCACACATATATCCATATATGTATAAGTATTCCATCCTTTGAGAGAAGAATAGAAAATAACATGCATATTGCAAACAATATCTAGCTGCCCATATCCATTAACTCAGAAGAGTAAAAGCTAATTTTTACTCTTAGATAAGGCCTATTTTATGAGAAAAAAATTTAGTTGGCTTGAAATAATGTGTCAACTCCTGCCTCAATAAACTTCTTACTAACAAATGGTTTAAAAGGAGCTTATGCAATGATGGGTAATTTAAAATGAAACAATACTTGGTGTATATATAGATGTTTCAGTCCAACAAAAGAAAGAAAGAAGTGACGATGAAGTTTCCCCAGGTAGGAATAAAATGCAATCTTATAAAATTGATTAAAAGTGAGACTACATTTTGTTGTGAATTAAATATACAATTAAGCAATTGCTTCTATGATAGAAGATAATGAGATTTATCTTAAAGAGTTCAGAGAAGAGGTTGTGAGAAAACAGATGAGGATGATGATAGTGATAGTGATGATGATCATTCTCATTATCAAATTTTACTAACACATTTAACAATTACTCCAGGAAATCTTAATTGTAGATTAAATACATTAACCAATTAGTACCTCTTAACAACTTTATCTGGAGAAGGCAATGGCACCCCACCCCAGTACTCTTGCCTGGAAAATCCCATGGATGGAGGAGCCTGGTGGGCTGCAGTCCATGGGGTCGCTAAGAGTCGGACACGACTGAGCGACTTCACTTTCACTTTTCACTTTCATCCATTGGAGAAGGAAATGGCAACCCACTCCAGTGTTCTTGCCTGGAGAATCCCAGGGACGGGGGAGCTTGGTGGGCTGCCGTCTAAGGGGTCACACAGAGTCGGACACGACTGAAGCGACTTAGCAGCAGTAGCAGCAGCAACAACTTTATCAAATATGTGCAACTATTATCTGCCATTTTTTGGATGAGAAAAGACAGGGACATAGAGAGTGAAAGAGTGGTTCACCAATTAATAATGAAATATAAGTGAGCATTCAGAAACAGACCCACACATGTACAGTCTCCAAATATGTGAGGAAAGAAATACTGATGTATAGTGGAGAAAGGATGGTCTTTTAAAATAAATAATACTAGATCAATTGAATACCCATAAGGAAAAAAGAAAATCTGGATTCCTGTCTCAAACCATTCAGGATTATTCAGAGAAAGAATATCAATAGAATTCAAATGATTTTATGCATTTAGGAATTCAGAAAGATGGTAACGATGACCCTATATGCAAGAAGTAAAAGAGACACAGATATAAAGAACAGACTTTTGGACTCTGTGGGAGAAAGTGAGGATGGGATGATTTGAGAGAATGCATTGAAACATATATATTACTTTATGTGAAATAGATGACCAGTCCAAGTTTGATGCATGAAACAGGGTACTCAAAGCTGGTGCACTGGGACAACGCTGAAGGAAGGGGTGGGGAGGGAGGTGAGAGGGGGTTCAAGATGGAGGGCACATGTACACCCATGGCTTATTCACATCAATGTATGGCAAAAACTACTTCAATACTTTAAAATAATTAGCCTCCAATTAACATAAATAAATAAATTTTTAAAATTCAAATTATTTTATGCATTTAAAAAGAGACATATTATGAATAAATGGCTCACAGCTTATGGAGTCTAAGCCCATGGTCTGCAATCTGCATGATGAAAACCAAGGAAAGTCAGGGGTACGATTCAGCTGAAAATCAAGGCCTTCAATGAAGTTCAAGGTTCTTCAACTTTGAAAACCAATGATGTAAATCTCAGTCTGAGGGTAGGAGAAAATGATGTGAGATGTAGGCATAAATGAAGCATGAAAAAGGGGCAAAATCATCTGTCATCTGTTATATTGTTATTGTTTACTCACTAAGTCATTTCCAATTCTTTGGGACCTCATGGACTGCAGCATGTCAGCCTTCTCTGTCCTTCACTATCTGCCAGAGTTAGCTCAAAGTCATGGCCATTGAGTCAGTGATGCCATCCAAACATCTCATCCTCTGCCACATCTTTCTCCTCTTGCCCTTAATCTTTCCCAGCATCAGGGTCTTTTCTAATGAGTCATGTCTTTGGGTGGCCAAAGGATTGGAGCTTCAGCTTCTGCATCAGTCCTTCCAATGAATATTCAGGACTGATTTCCTTTAGGATTGACTAGTTTGATCTCCTTACAGTCCAAGGGACTCTCAAGAGTCTTCTCCAGTACCACAGTTCAAAAGCAGCAATTCTTTGGGACTTAACCTTCTTTATAGTCCAACTCTCACATCCATGACTACTGGAAAAAACGTAGCTTAGAATACACAGAATTTTGTCAGCAAATGATGTATCTGCTTTTTAATACACTATATATGTTGTCATAGTTTTACTTCCAAGAAGCAAATGTCTTTAATTTAGTGGCTACAGTCATCATCTGTAGTGCTTTTGGAGCACAAGAAAAGGAAATCTGTCACCATTTCCACTTTTCCCCCATCTATTAGCCATGAAGTGATGGGATCAGATGCCATGATTTCAGTTTGATGAATTAACATTCAGCAAAATGTTTTAAGCCAGCTTTTCCACTCTTCCTTTCACCTTCACCAAGAGGCTCTTTAGTGTCTCTTCACTTTCTGTCATTACTATGGTGTCATCTGCATATCTGAGGTTGTTGATATTTCTTCTGGCAATCTTGATTCCAGCTTGTGCTTCATCCACTCTGGTATTTTGGATGATGTACTCTGCATATAAGATAAATAAGCAGGGTGAAAATATATAGTCTTGATATACTCTTTTCTCAATTTTGAACTAATCCACTATTTCATGTCTAGTTCTAACTGCTGCTTCTTGACCTGCATACAGATTTCTCAGGAAGCAGGTAAGGTGGTCTGGTATTCCCATCTCTGTTCTATACTAGCCCTCAAACAATAGGGTCATGCACACCCATGTTGTGGAGGTCAGTCTACTGAACCCACCAATTCAAATGCTAATCTTTAAAAAAAAGACACACCCATATATAATATTTGATCTGGTAAATGCATAACTAGTCAAGTTGATACATAAAATTAATCATCACACATCACATCTCCTTTAATGAAGGATACCAAAACAGTAAAAGGTATACCTTTTATATATTATATACCATAGATATATATTTCATATACCACATATTATACATCATATATATTACATATATTATTATGTATATATGTAATATATACTACATATGTAATATATACACACTACATGTGTATATATTACATATATGTATAATATGTGTACATAGTATACATAATATATTACACATACATAATATATATTACACATATATTACATAATATATTATATATTACATATATACATTATATGTATATTACATGTATACATATATTATATATATATATATATATATATAACTAATGTAATATATAGTTAGTTAAGTCGCTCAGGTGTGTCTGACTCTTTGCGACCCCATGGACTGTATGTAGCTCACCAGGCTCCTCTGTCCATGTGATTCTCCAGGCAAGAATACTGGAGTGGGTTGCCATTTCCTTCTCCAGGGGATCTTCCCGACCCAGGGATCGAAGCCAGGTCTCCCGCATTAAAGGCAGACACTTTAACCTCTTAGCCACCAGGGAAGAGCCATACATATATTCCATAATGTATTATATATATCACACATATACATAATATATATTATATATGCCACATAGTATACATATGTATATATACATATACATAATATATTACATATATTATTAAAATATATGTAATATATACTACATATGTAATACATGCATACTACATATGTAATATACATGTAATATATATTATATATATGTATATGTGTATACCTATTATACATAATATATTACATATACCACATATTATACATATGTATGATATGTATACATATTATACATAATATACATGCACATATTACATATACATGTATTATATATCCAAAAGATATAAAAATGTTCTTATATTTATTAGCAAAATTAAACATGGAAATGTTAATTAAAACCACAGTGTGACACTGCTACATACCCATCAGAGTGACTGAAATGAAGACAAAATATCAAGTGCCGGCAAAACTATGGAGATTCAGTACTCTCCTACACTTTTAGGTGAGAATAATTCAGAAGTGCTTTGTTCATGCAACAGGAATTCCATACTGAACCCTGTAGTAATGAGAACTTTATTTAAGTCACATGCAGATAAGTGTGCCTCAAATATAAAATACATAGATAAAATAGTGCACTTAAGATCTCTTTTCATAGAAATTGTGAGCAATAATTCTCAAAATTTTGATTTCAGAATCCCTTTTCCTCTCTTAAAATTATTGAGGAATATAACTAGCTTCTGTTTTTACAAGTTATGCTGTTAATATTTACTATATTTGATATTAAAAATTTTTAAAACATCTATATTATAATAAATATAAAAATGTCAAATTTATTACATGCTAAATAAATAATTCCATTTATATACATATATATATGTGTGTGTGTGTGTGTATATACCCTTGGGATACTGGAGTAGACAGAATATTTTAAGGAGACTATCAAAAGAACAAATTGACAATAAATACATAAATTTGTGCCTACAACATTGATCATGAAATGAATGTAATTTAGATGGGAATAGAATACTCAGTCACCAGAATGTCTAAAATTAGAACAATGAAAAACCATGTTTGGAAAGTATACAGTAATATTGTATGAGTGTATTTTAGACACTCAGTCTTGTCCAATTCTTTTGTGGCCCCATGGACTGCATCCTGCCGGACTCCTCTGCCCATGGGATTTCCCAGTCAAGAATAACGAGATGGATTGCTATTTCATTCTCCAAGGAATCTTCCCAATCCAGTGGTTGAACCCTGTCTTCTGCATTGACAGGAGAATTCTTTACCACTGAGCACCAGGGAAGCCCATATAAAATAATATCATAGGTCAATAAACTAAGTAATTTTTTCATATTTTTAATCCAGAGTTTTGTTTCACAACTTGATAGGCTTTTTTGCGTTTACTTACAATTATTCATGAAAGATTAATTAAATGTTTATCTCATTACAGAAAAAAGTATTTTGCAACTTTACCACTGTTTTAAGGTAATACAAAGTTATTTGAAAACTTTTAGAACTATTTGGTCTACTAGAAAGTAATTCCATGTTTATTGTTCAATAAAGAAGCAGAATCAGCAGTTGTTAGAGACATATATCACAAATACAGTTTTGGGGCAGCTTCCCTGGTGGCTCAGAGGTTAAAGCGTCTGCTTCCAATGAGGGAGACCCGGGTTCGATCCCTGGGTTGGGAAGATCCTCTGGAGAAGAATGGCAATCCACTCCAGTATTCTTGCCTAGAGAATCCCATGGACTGAGAAGCCTAGTAGGTTACAGTCCATGGGGTCGCAAAGAGTCGGACACGACTGAGCACTTCACCACCACCACTTATTCAATAGCATGCTTTCTGTCATGTCTCTTTGGATGTGTAATATAAATATATAGATTTTAGACATATATGTTTGCTTTTGCAGATGTGACATATGTCAGTATCTCTCAATCATACTTCCTATATGTATTTGTTAATTCTATTAATAGATGTTTTTGAGTGTGCTCAATTGTATCTAGCTCTTTGCAACCCTATCAACTGTAGCCTGCCAAGCTCCTGTCTCCATGGGCTTTTCCATGCAAGAACACTGGAGTGAGTGGCTATTTCTTCCTCTACGGGATCTTCATGACCCAAAAAATTGAACCCCTGTCATTTGCGTCTCCTGAATTGAACGTGGATTCTTTACCAATGATCCACTGGGGAAGCCCTTACATGTTTTTAGATAAATTTGGATAATCCATCTGTAGATGGTTTAAGTTGAGTAGTGGTTATTTAAGCTAGTGCCTAACATTTTTCAGGTACTGAATAAACAAAAATAATTAGCAATAAAGTTCCTAGTAATAAGATCGAAGAATTTTAGCTGAAAGTGATGAAATCACTGGGCTTCCCTGGTAACTCAGGTGGTAAAGTATCTGCTTGCAATTCAGGAGACCAGGGCTTGATCCCTGGATTGAAAAGATACTTTGGAGAAGGGAATAGGCACAAACTCCAGTATTCTTGCCTGGAAAATTCCATGGAAAGAGGAGCCTGGCAGCCTACAGGACCCCTGGCAGGATCACAAAGAGTTGGATGTGACTAACACAAATACACACACAAAAACACACAATGAAATCACTAAAGTCAAATATTTTAACATCTTATATAATTTAATAAGATTTAGGTATAATACTATAAGTACATTTAAAATGTATGATAAGAATAGAAAAGGTAGGTTATACTCTACTAAAACTACTCGGTAATTTCTTTCAGTCCTGTCTGACTGTTTGTGACTCCATGGACTACAGCACACCAGGCCTCCCTGTCTATCACCAACTTTCGGGAACCTACTCAAAGTCATGTCCATCAATTAGTGATGCCATCCAACAATCTCATCTTCTATTGTTTCCTTCTCCTCCCATTTTCAATCTTGCCCAGTATCAGGATCTTTTCCAATGAGTCAGCTCTTTGCATCAGGTGGCCAAAGTACTGGAATTTCAGCCTCATTATTAGTCCTTCCAATAAATATTCAGGACTGATTTTCTTTACGATGGACTGTTTAGATCTCCTTGCTGTCCAAGAGACTCTCAAGAGTCTTCTTCAACACCACAGTTCAGAAGCATCAATTCTTCAGTGCTCAGCTTTCTTTATAGTCCAACTCTTATATCCATACATGACGATGGAAAACCCATAGCTTTGACTAGGTGGACCTTTGTTCACAAAGTAACGTCTCTGCTTTTTAATATACTATCTAGGTTGGTCATAGCTTTTCTTCCAAGGAGCAAGTGTCTTTTAATTTCATGGTTGCAGTCATCATCTGCAGTGATTTTGAAGCACAGAAAAATAAAGTCTGTCACTGTTTCAACTGTTTTCCCATCTATTTTTTATGAGGTGATGGGACCAGATGCCATGATCTTAGTTTTCTGAATGTTGAGCTTTAAACCCACTTTTTCACTCTCCTCTTTCATCAAGAGAGTCATTACTTCTATTCCACTTTCTGCCTTGAGGGTGGTTGTGCTTCATGCAATACAGCATTTCGCATCATGTGCTCCGTATATAAGTAGTTTCTTAGTAATATGTAAATATACACATTTTGGGAAGCATCAGTTTATTCCTATGCATGTACAATAAAAAGTATGGATCTGATCTTAGAGTTCTTCTGTGTATTCTCTCACCTCTTCTTAATATCTTCTGCTTCTGTCAGGTCTGTACAATTTCTGTCCTTTATTGTTCCCATCTTTGCATGAAACATTCTCTTGATATCTCTAATTTTCTTGAAGAGATCTATAGTCTTTCCCATTCTATTTTTTTCCTCTATTTCTTTGCACTGATCACTGAGAAAGTCATTCTTATCTCTCCTTGCTATTCTTTGTTAATCTGCATTCAAATGGTATATCTTTCCTTTTCTCCTTTGCCTTTCACTTCTCTTATTTTCATACCTATTCGTAAGGTCTCCTCAGACAATCATTTTGCCTTTTTAGATTTCTCTTTCTTGGTGATGGTCTTGATCTCTGCCTTCTGTACAAAGTTATGAACCTCTGTCCATAGTTCTTCAGGCACCCTATCAGATCTAATCCCTTGAATCTCTTTGCACTTCCACTGTATAATCATAAGGGATTTGATTTAGGTGAGACCTGAATGTTCTGGACTAGAAGAAACACAAGCTGGAATTAAGATTGCGGGGAGAAATATCAATAACCTCAGATATGCAGATGACACCACCCTTATGGCAGAAAGTGAAGAGGAACTAAAAAGCCTCTTGACGAAAGTAAAAGAGGAGAGTGAAAAAATTGGCTTAAAACTCAACATTCAGAAAATGAAGATCATGGCATCTGGTCCCATCACTTCATGGGAAATGGATGGGGAAACAGTGGAAACAGCGTCAGACTTTATTTTATTTATTTATTTATTTTGGCTCCAAAATCACTGCAGATGATGACTGCAGCCGTGAAATTAAAAGACACTTAGTCCTTGGAAGAAAAGTTATGACCAACCTAGATAGTATATTCAAAAGCAGAGACATTACTTTGCCAACTAAGGTCTGCCTAGTCAAGGCTATGGTTTTTCCAGTAGTCATGTATGGATGTGAGAGTTGGACTGTGAAGAAGGCTGAGCACCGAAGAATTGATGCTTTTGAACTGTGGTGTTGGAGAAGACTCTTGAGAGTCCCTTGGACTGCAAGGAGATCCAACCTGTCCATTCTGAAGGAGATCAGCCCTGGGATTTCTTTGGAAGGAATGATGCTAAAGCTGAAACTCCAGTACTTTGGCCACCTCATGCGAAGAGTTGACTCATTGGAAAAGACTCTGATGCTGGGAGGGATTGTGGGCAGGAGGAGAAGGGGATGACAGAGGATGAGGTGGCTGGATGGCATCACTGACTCGATGGACGTGAGTCTGAGTGAACTCTGGGAGTTGGTGATGGACAGGGAGGCCTGGTGTGCTGCGATTCATGGGGTCGCAAAGAGTCGGACACGACTGAGCAACTGAACTGAACTGAACTGAATGTTCTAGTGGTTTTCATGACCCAGATAATCATGATGATGTGATCACTCACCTAGAACCAGACATTCTGGAATGTGAAGTCAAGTGGGACTTAGGAAGAATCACTATGAACAAAGCTAATGAAGGTGATGAAATTCCAGTTGAGCTATTTAAAATGCTAAAAGATGATGGTGTGAAAGTGCTGCACTCAATATTCCAGAAAATTTGAAAGACTCAGCAGTGGCCACAGGACTGGGAAATGTAAGTTTTCATTCCAATCCCAAAGAAAGGCAATGTCAAAAAATGTTCTCACTACCACACAACTACACCTATCTCACACACTAGCAAAGTAATGCTCAAAATTCTCCAAGCCAGATTTCAACAGTAAGTGAAATGTGAACTTCCAGACGTTAATGCAGAATTACAAAAAAGCAGAAGAACCAGAGATCAAAATGCCAAAATCCACTGGATCATCAAAAAAACAAGAAAGTTCCAGAAAAACATCTATTTCTGCCTTATTGACTATGCCAAAGACTTTGACTATGAGGATCACAACAAACTGTGGAAAATTCTTCAAGAGATGGGAATCCAGACCTTGTCTGCTTCCTGAGAAATCTCTATGTAGGTCAAGAAGAAGCAGTTAGAAATGGACATGGAACAATGTACTGGTTCCAAATCAAGAAAGGAGTATGTCAAGGCTGTTTCTTGTCCCCTGCTTATTTAACTTATATGCAGAGTACATTATGAGAAATGCTGGACTTGATGAAGCACAAGCTGGAACAAGATTGTTGGGAGAAATATCAATAATGTCAGATATACAGATCATACCACCTTTATGGCAGAAAGTGAAGAGGAACTAAAAATCCTCTTGATGAAAGTTAAAGTGGAGAGTGAAAAATTTGGCTTAAAGCTCAACATTCAGAAAACTAAGATCATGACATCTGGTCCCATCACATTATGACAAATAATGAGGAATCAGTGGAAATAGTGAAAGCTTTATTTTTGGGGACTCTAAAATCACTGCAGATGGTGACTGCAGCCATGAAATCAAAAGAAGCTTGCTCCTTGGATGGAAAGCTATGACCAACCTAGAAAGCATACTAAAAAGCAAAGACATTACTTTGCCAACAAAGGTCCATCTAGTTAAAGCTATTGTTTTTCCAGTTGTCATGTATGAATGTGAGATCTGGACTGTAAAGAAAGCTGAGAGCTGAAGAATTGATGCTTTTGCACTCTGGTGTTGGAAAAGACTCTTGAGAGTCCCTTGGAGTGCGAAGAGATTCAACCAGTCCATCTTAAAGGAAATCAGTCCTGAATATTCATTGGAAGGACTTTTGCTGGATCTGAATATCCAATACTTTGGCCACCTGAAGCAAAGAACTGAGTTATCTAAAGATCTGATGCTGGGAAAGATTGAAGGCTGAAGTAGAAGGAGATGACAGAGGATGAGATGTTTAGAAGGCATCACCCACTCAATGGACATAAATTTGAGTAAACTCTGGTTATTGGTGATGGACTGCGAGGCCTGGTGTGCTGTCATCCATGGTGTCACATAGAGTCAGACAAGACTGAGCGACTGAACTGAACTGATCTTAAAGTTAAAAGATGCTGCTTGAAACTTCCTAAAGTAGCTGCCTAGAGCTCCCTAAAATATTAAAGAGCAAAGATACATGGAGTTGAGTTCAGTACCTCATGTGAATCTAAATTGAAAGTAGTAAGAGTGACTTGTGCAAATGATAATAAATTAAAGTTGTCTACAACCCATTTTGAAAAAGACTCAGGCTAGAATAGATTGAGTGCAGGGGAGAAAGTGGTGACAGAGAATGAGATGATTGAATGACATAACCAACCTGATGGACATGAGATTGAGCAAACTTCAGGAGTTAGTGAAGGATAGGGAAGCCAGGTGTGCTGCAGTCCATGATGTCACAAAGAGTCAGACACGAGTTAATGACTGAACAACAGCAACCTATTTTAAAGAATAAACTGATGTTTGAAATATTTTTTATACCTTATATTCAATTTTATATCCAAGTTTTTGTGAGAAGAAATAGGATTTGAGAATATAAGTGGGTGTCCCACTGAAGTAATTCTTCTCTGACATACACTTGAAATCATTTCTTTCCATTACATTTAGACTTTACTTTGTGAGCAGCTCATTGAAGATGAGAGCTTACGTTTCCCTCAAGCCTCTTAAATAAACCCTGCTGTTAGGACCAAACTTCTTAGAGAACCACAATCAATTATTTTAATGATTGTGAGCAGTTTTGTTGTCAAGAAAATAGCAGGAAAGTGTTTCCTGCTAATAGATATAACATTGTGGGGACTTTCTCTTTTTATTGAAGTGTAATTGATTTACAATATTGTGTTCAGTTCAGTTCAGTCACTAAGTTGTTTCCAACTGTTTGTGACCCCATGGACTGCAGAATGCCAGGTTTCCCTGTCCATCACCAACTCCCAGAGCTTACTCAAACTCATGTCCGTTTAGTCGATGATGCCATCCAACCATCTCATATACAGCATAGTGATCCAGGGTTTTAGTTTTTGTAGATTACATTTCACTATAGGTTATTATAAGATATTGAGTATAACTCCCTATGATATACAATAAATCCTTATTACTTATCTATCTTATGTAATGCAGTTTGTATTTGTTAATCCTTTATTCCTAATTTGTCCCTCACCCTGCTTTGGTAACCATAAATTTGCTTTGTTTTGATACATACACTAAGCTAACATGAGCTTTGGCAGAAAAGAAACAAAGGGATGTCTCATATCAGCCATGAGTGTTTTTTAACTTAGACACTATGCTAACTATTGTCAATACAAATAGCATGTTGCAAAAATATATTATCAAGATTAATCTAAGCTCATATGTTTATTGAAATCTTGCAAATTGTCATTATCAATGTTTCAATAACTTGATTTATATGTTTAATTTATTTGCTAAACTTCTGAATGCTAATAAGATGAATTCATGATTTTTACATCATATAATTTGGAGATTTCACTGTAAGTGTTCATATGTGTAGTAATTTACATACATATTTGGTTAAAATAACTCTATAAAGCATTATATAATAATTGCAAATAAAGACTCCAACCAACTTTTCAGGAAGAGGAAATATTAGATTCAATTTTAGTTTGAACACAAAACATATAGTCTTCCTATTTTGCTACTTTCACAAAAATAATAGTTGATAAAAGAGAATCATGCTGCTAAGTCACTTCAGTCGTGTCCGACTCTGTGTGGCCCCGTAGACGGAAGCCCACCAGGCTTCCCCGTCCCTGAGATTCTCCAGGCAAGAACACTCGAGTGGGTTGCCATTTCCTTCTCCAATGCATGAAAGTGAAAAGTGAAAGCGAAGTCGTGCAGTCGTGTCCGACCCTCAGCGACCCCATGGACTGCAGCCTTCCAGGCTCCTCCGTCCTTGGGATTTTCCAGGCAGGAGTACTGGAGTAGGGTGCCATTGCCTTCTCCGAAAGAAAATCATAGTAGGAATTATTTCCATATATAAAAGTCCTACTCTGAACACTTTTCTCTACCTTACTGTTAACATTTAATATATTTTGGGAAATTTTCATATCAATACAAATATGTTAAACTCACTGTTTTTATTAAAGTTATCTAATAAAATAATCTCTTTGCCATTACTAGAAAAGTTAAGAGTAGTGTGAACATTAATATAGTGAGATAAGCATAGAAGAAAATTCCAAAACAAAACCACTTCACATCTGAATTTAAATTTCTTGGAACTATTTCCAGTCTACCTTGAAAAACAGATTTGGTGGCCAATATTCTAAGCTGCTGTATCACAATAATGCCTACGTAATTTAAGTTTAATGTGTTTTTAAGCTTTGATACATTGCTAGGCCAAAATATTTTGTTCAAATTTCCTCCAAGTAACCAAAACCATAGTAAATTAAGAGTGAGTAGGAATTAATTAAAGAATTTTTGACAGCAGTCTTTTACCTTTTATTGAAAGTATTTTTATTTTCCCAGGTTTGGGGGTCTTCTATAAATAGAAATTTCCTTTAAATTTTTGAAATCTACATATTTCTTTTTATTATGCACCTGGCATTCTTTTGTGGAAAAGATAAACATTATCCTTTTTATTAGAAACTTTGGAAAAGAAAAAAGTTGACAGGAAAAAATGCATTAAAAACCTAAATATAAATAAAACAGAGTAGCTAGCTCATTTCATTAAAAAATTGTATTCTGTTCCAAAGCATAGAATTCTTAAACTTGATCTTTGGTTACTTTTCCAACTGTAAGTGAAAAAATATATTAAAAGCCAAGTTTTTCAAGGATATTTTGATTTTTTTTTTTTTTTTTACTTCCCTGGTGACTCAGAAGTTAAAGCGTCTGCCTGGAATGCAGGAGACCAAGGTTCAATCCCTAGGTTGGGAAGATCCTCTGGAGAAGGAAATGGCACCCTACTCCAGTACTCTTGCCTGGAGAATCCCATGGAGGGAGGAGCCTGGTAGGCTACAGTTCATGGGGTTGCAGAGAGTCAGACACGACTGAACTACTTCACTTTCACTTTCAAAGATAAAAATAGGGAGTAAAAATCTAACTTTTCTCTATAGGTTATTTTGTTGTTGTTGTTCAGTCACTAAGTTGACTCAGAAGTTAAAGCGTCTGCCTGGAATGCAGGAGACCAAGGTTCAATCCCTAGGTTGGGAAGATCCTCTGGAGAAGGAAATGGCACCCCACTCCAGTACTCTTGCCTGGAGAATCCCATGGAGGGAGGAGCCTGGTAGGCTACAGTTCATGGGGTCGCAGAGAGTCAGACACGACTGAACTACTTCACTTTCACTTTCAAAGATAAAAATAGGGAGTAAAAATCTAACTTTTCTCTATAGGTTATTTTGTTGTTGTTGTTCAGTCACTAAGTCGTGTCCACTTCTTTGCGACTGCGTGCACTGCAGCGCACCAGACTTCCCTGTCCTTCACTATCTCCTGGAGTTTGCTCAGACTCATGTCCATTGAGTTATGATGCTATCTAACCATTTCATTCTCTCTCACCTCCCTTTTCCTTGTGCCCTCAATCTTCCCCAGCATCAGAATCTCTTCCAGTCAATAGGATCTTCGCATCAGATGGCTAAAATTTTGGGACTTCAGCATGATCCTTCCAATGAATATTCAGAGTTGATTTCCTTTAGGACTGACTGGTTTGATCTCCTTGTAGTCCAAGGACTCTCAAAAGCCTTCTCCAGTACCACAATTCAAAAACGTCAATTCCTCAGCACTCAGCCTTCTTCAGAGTCCAAGTCTCATATCCATACCTGACTTTTGGAAAAACCATAGCTTTGACTATGCAGGTTTCTGTCAGCAAAGTGATGTCCTTGCCTTTTAATATGCTGTTTAGTTTTGTCATAGCTTTTCTTCCAAGCAGCAAGCATCTTTTAATTTCATGGCTGCAGTCACTGTATGCAGTGATTTTGGAGACTAAGGAAATAAAATCTGTCACTGTTTCCACTTTTTCCCCTTCTATCTGCCATGAAGTGATGGAACTGGATGCTGAGATCTTAATGTTTTGAATGTTAAATTTTTAGCCAGTAAATTTATGTATGACCTTATTTTTTTTTAATTAAATTTTATTTTTTAGTTTGTTTTGCTTTACAATACTGTATTCGTTTTGCTAAACATTGACATGAATCAGCCACAAGTGTACATGAA